>MDKJ01368137.1:0-105684 GCA_005239525.1 Nicotiana knightiana
CTTCATTATTGAGCCTCATCTTAAGCTCACCAGTCTCACAATCAATAAGAGCTCTGCCTGTGAAAACATTCTTAAGGGATTGAGTTCGTTTTTGATGTTTAGGTAAAAACAGTAGTATTAATGAATAAAACAGGTACAAGAATGCTTCACTTGGTACCAACACACTTAACTACACGCTTATGGTTAAAAACAAGTTTTTGGAAAGAAATGGTTCTAGCTAGTTACCTTGTGACTGTTGTGCTGACTTAAGCAATCATCGAGTGGTTTAGTTGAACCATTAGTGATTTTCAATCTTGAATATGGTTGTTTTGGGCCCTCGACTCTATCCTTTTTAACAATCCGGCTGTGTGAGAGGTGAGATATTTTGTTACAAGACCAAGTACCCATGCGAATGGTCTAGAACTTTCCCCGAATGTGTTTCTAGACAAAATTCTAAGTTTTTCTTGGCTTGAGAAGTGATTGTAGGTTCCTCTTGACCCGTTTTGAAACTTTCCATAGACCACCAATTATTTTATCCCTAGTCAACTCTTTTGAGCCTAAAGTTTTTTTCATTCGATAACCATGTTACAAGCCTTTACACGTTTTATAGTGACCCTCTCTTGGCACCCGAGCTTTCCTTAGCACTCATGAGAAACAAATGGCGAAAACAAAAGTTTGGGGAAGAGACGAGGAGTTTGAAAGTGGTATCAAGGCACACAAAGAGAAAATAAATAAAGAAAAGTAAAGGCAAAGAGAAAGAAATAAATAACAAAAAGAAAAACACAAAAAGAAAGTGAACAGGTTGAAGGGTTGAAAGGATTCAAAAAAAAAGCAAAAGTGCAAAGCATGGAGAAAACAAAGAAGGAGAATATGAATATCGTGACCAAGAAAGAGTGATGTCAAGACTCTCTAGTTCCCCTAATAAAAAATAAAATGACTCAAAGAGTCGGCAAAGCATGAGCCACAAAAAGAAAATGGAGTGCCTAAAGAAAGATGATCCCGTTCTACTCTAACATTTCCCACCTTAGTCCAAAATCCTTCATTAGGTGCCGAGAAATACCTAAGTGATTTCAAGTCGAGTAAGCTTACATTAGTGGTGATCTACATTAAGGAAAAGCATATGGTACTTAGAGTCGTACTTGTGACATTCTGTTGAGAGTGATGAGCGAACCTTTCACAAGTCATTGAATGGAGTGCCACCTTCTTAAGTGAGATGAGTTAACGGAGAGTAGAGGAAGAGGAGTTTGGTATCCACACTGACCTACATAAAAGTGCAAACTTCCTTGATGAGTAAAGTCAACTCTTGATGCTCAATTGTCGCATTAGAGCTATTTGTTCTTTAACATTCAAAACATTGCCTTGTTGATAATTCATGAGTGTGTGGGTAATTGCTGGTCCCAATTTATGCGTGTTTGATTCAACTTAGGCTAGCTGAAATAGCTATTTTATTGTAAAGGTGGGAATTACCTTATTTTCTTGAGGACAAGAAAACACTTAAGTTTGGGGGAGTTGATAAGTAGGTATTTTGACTACGTATTTGCACCCTTTTACTTCGTTTTAGCTAAAAAATACTTAAAGGTATTCCCGAAAATTGATAAAACATGCTTTCTTGCATGAGTATTGGAAAATGAGACAAAGCATTGAAATTTAACTCAAGAAGAAGTATTTTTGGACAAGGACTAAAACCAAGAAAAAAGGACAAAATGCGGACCACACAATATTGAGTGTAGTCGCAGACCATGAAGGGAATTCTGTCAGAGCTGCCTCGCAAACTGTGGACCGCACAATTATTGTGCGGCTACAGATGTTGAAGATCAGAGAGTTCCAACTTGAAGTTCATCGAGAAGTGCAGACGCACTATTATTATGCGGTCGTAGAAGTCCAGAGTGCGACCGCACTCTGAAATGTACGGTCCACAGAATATGAAGAAGTGCGAGCGCAATTCAAAATTGTGCGACCGCAGAAGACCCTCATCTCAACCTCATCTTCAAAGTGCACACTGAACACAGGGTTGTGCGGCCGCAGAACCTCCGAAAGGACAATTTTGTCAGAAAATTTTAGCTGTGTATAAATAGTATTTTTTGTCAAATTTAGGTTATGTTTGAACTTCAGAAAGTAGGGAGCCGTTTTTGTTTACTGCTTTGGGAAACTTTATGACATTTTTTTCTATTTTACATTGGATTTTTATACCTTTATCGATTATTATGAGTTTAATCTTCTTTCTTCTTTGATTTTTGCATTTTTATCCATGAATAGCAAAATTTCTAAGTAGGGTTATGACCTAGCCCGAGCGTGGGTGCCTAATGCGTGTTTGATTTAGGGCTTGTTTATGGGTGGGTGTGTAATATTGGCCTAGTTCTTGCTTCATTAATGGTTACAAACATTGATTCAAGCCTAAATGACTTAGTCTCTACTTGAGAAAGAGATATTGAGTCTAGAAAAACATGGCTAACAAGAAATTGGGATGAAGTCAAGAAATTGATAGTCTCAATTAAAGGGTTGAATCTAGAGATAGTAAAACCCTACTTGAGCACCTATCACTTGTTTTGTGAAATACCCATTTGGACTTGAGAAAGCCAAATTGGGCTAAACCACTCAAACTACCGAGAGGTATCGAGTAGGTAATTGCGTGTTAATTGTTATATTACACCCCGACCAACGAAACTCGCTCTAAAGCCCACAGTCCGTTAGGCAACCAACTAGGTAGATGTCACAACCCTAGATCTTTTATAAACATGAAAAACAACAACACCAAAAATATCGTTCTTTAGCTTTATATTCGCAAAGAATAGCATAAATCTAGAAGTAGAACAAAACACCAAAGTATGTGGAAGTGCAATTTAGGCACGTTATACACTTAGTCTAAGTATATACCTAATCTCATCTACGCTCCCTGAGGAATCGACCTCGACTCAAGTTGGGTAATTATTATTGCACCGACTGCTTCGCGACCCCAGAAGGTGGTGTGAACTTGGGCGACATCAGCTGCCATATGCGGTTGTTGTTGTGATGGTTGTGCTTGCCATGGAAAAAATAGTGATTTCATGTCTATCAGCTCCTGAGGTTGGAAAAGGGGTAGATCAAACATTTGCTTTATGTTCTACAATGGATTGAAGTGTTGAGGTAGGTTCTAGTGGTTTTGCATGGCATGGTACAGTGCTGGAGCTACTGCAGGTGCCAAGGGATCGAGAATATTGGCCATCCACATGTCATTCATGTAGTTGTCCATTACCAATTCCATCCCTTCTGTCACTACTTGAGCTTGGAAGTTTGGGTTATGAATGATCACCATAATCTCCTATCCCTCGAGAATCATTGAGAAGAATAGAGCTTGGCCATGGAGGCCTTGCTCGATCCATGATGTTGGTTGGTGATCTAGGTATAGCGGGTGTGTTTCATACACCAGGTTTGGGAGTTGCATGTGGTTGTTCTGATTGTTCATGGTGGGAATTTGAAAAGTTTGACGGGGTATTCTGTGAGTAAGCAATATTAAACGAGTTCTCTTGTTTAGAGGAAGTAGCAAGTTTCGCGTTGTTTTCTACTGTGGTTTCTTTTAAAGTGTTTGGATAAAGCTGTTTTGCAGGAGAAAATGATTGCAGATCTTTTGTGGAATTCAATTTGCATTTTATTGGCGAGTTTGGCGTGTGGGAGTAAATAGAGTCAGCTTGATCAGCTATGTCCATTTGGACGATGTCTGTTGACAAGTGTTGAGCATTGTTTTGTATTTTTGGTGACTTGTCGTTTATGGAGTGTATTTTATCTGCATGTAAAGGATGAGGCTTATTTAAACTAGAGTTGTCACTAGGATTTGGCAGCAAATCAGAGTGCAAGTCTGTATGGTTCTCATTATTTTGAGCCACGCCTGGGACACATGTCTCGTCCATACTGGTTGGTTTCTTTGGTTGTATCGAAGGGTTAGAGTGTGGGGTGGTGAAAGCATTGTTCAGGTCATTTGGAGTGTTTGAGGAATTAATGTTTTCTTCATGCTCTTCTTGGAGAGAGCAAAATTTATTAGTAGAGATGGGGTATTGGATATTCATTTTTGGATTCCCTTCTAACATATTGTCTATAGGATTGGCGTGTAATTGTCTTTTATTGTTTAAGTTAGTATTGGGGCGGTTGGAATATTCGGATTCTTTATACTTGAAAGCAAGTTTCTGGTATGAAGATACTTACCTGTGGCGCTTCGAAGATTTTAACATTTGTACCTGGGTCTCCACTTTGTATTTTTTTGGTATTATGTTGTTGTATCATCGGTTTGCCTTGGTTCTAGCTCGTATCTCTTGCTGGAGTTCTCTTTCTCTTGGCGAATGAAACAGTTTGCCATTGTTCGTTTATGTGGTTATTGTTAGGCGTTGTTAGGGGCTCTGTTTCGTTGGATGATGATGATGGATTTTGATGGGTATAGTGGTGGACGGTATGACCTAGCATGCCACATAGCTTGCAGAGGATATGTTCATATCCCCTCGTAGATGATTTGCTGCTTGTATTTGCCTATGAAGGTGCAGGTCTGGATTGGTTCATCAAGAGGCAGCTCAATACACAATCGCGCATATCTTCTTCGTAGTGTTGCACTGGTGCATGCGTCTAATTTTAGCAGTCGCCCAGTGGTATTTCCTATTTTCTTTAGTATTAAGGCATCGTAAAATTCAATGGGTAGCCGAGGGAGGCGTATCCAAATTGATGATCTATCCTGTGTTGCCTCACTTGCTATGAAATTAGGTTCCCATTTTTTTATAGAGAGAAAGTAACCATTAACAAACCATGGCCCATTTTGTAGTACTCTCATCATGTTTTCCTCTCTGTTGAATTTCACAATAAAGTAGTCCGACCCAAAATCAATCAGTGAAAAATTTTCTGATGGTTACATTTCTTATGCGCATACAAAGAGAGTAAACACATTTTGAAAACAAAATTTTTGGATAAAGGTAAGAGAGTATAGAACTCTCAACAAGGGGATGTAGCTCAGATGGTAGAGCGCTCGCTTAGCATGCGAGAGGTACGGGGATCGATACCCCGCATCTCCAGTCAATCTCATGATATTGATCTGTTTTTTGGGGAGTCAAATACTGCTGGCTGCTGAACGCCTGAACCTTCGCACATAAAAAATGTTGCACACAGATATGTAAAGTACAGGCATACCTTTACCTTTAGATTGAGGGTTGGCGTATTGAAACATGACGAATACTTGTTTGTTTGTTTTTTTTTTTGGCGTAAATATCTGTAACCTGAGGTTTCTAACTCAAATTGACCCAACATGCATGAACAAGCTATTATAATAAGGGGAAGAGAGCAGCTCACATAGCCAAGTTACAACACATAGTAGCAGATTAAGTTACATGCCCTTTTTGCCTTTTTAATAGGACTCTAAGAAGAACAAAGTAGACTGCAGTAATTAACCTTACATCCAGATTATGTTTTGCTCATCTCGTTTATTCAAGAAACCTTCAATACAAAAGGTGTCGCATCTCTACTTACATATATGGGATGTATCAGAAAATTGCTTTACTAGGTATTTTGAACAGCAGTGCAATACAAATGAAGCTAGCAGGGGTTCTTAGAAATGCAGAGATATAAGATGATGATGATGTAAATCTTAAAAAATACGATGTTATCTTCTGATCTAGAATTTCAGTTAAAAGGTTTAAATTAGTCGGATACATCACTATAAATATGAAAGTGTTTTTTTAAACTGTCAAAAATTTATCTACACAATGGATTTGCATCTTGCATATATAAAATTCATACCTAAGCTGAAAAGAATAATGACAAGTCTCATCCATTTGACGTGACTGTTTGCCTTTAAAATTGGATAAGTATTAAATTTATAATGTCGTTTTAAGTACACGTGATTTCACCTAATACCAATTGATAAATATGAAGATTAGTAATAGAAAGTTGACATTAAAGTATAGCAAACCAGTGTGGAAATGCAATTCAGCCCTCGAGCTAGAGTGCCCTCGTACTGGCTGATACTAAGTAATGAAGCAGGAAGTAAACTGATGAACAAGAGTGTAAAAGCGAAAAAGAGAGAGTTGTTTACCTTAAAATCTGATAACAATTAAACTTATAATGTGATTTTAAGGACACGTGATTTCACCTAATACCAATTGATAAATATGAAGATTAGTAATAGAAAATTGACAATAAAGTAAAGCGAACCAGTCTGGAAATGCAATTCAGCCCTCGAGCTAAAGTGCCCTAGAACTGACTGATGCTAAAGTAATGAAGGAGGAAGGAAACTGATATACAAGAGTGTAAAAGCGAAAAAGCGAGAGTTGTTTACCTTAAAATCTGATAACAATTAAACTTATAATGTGATTTTAAGGACACGTGATTTCACCTAATACCAATTGATAAATATGAAGATTAGTAATAGAAAATTGACAATAAAGTAAAGCGAACCAGTCTGGAAATGCAATTCAGCCCTCGAGCTAAAGTGCCCTAGAACTGACTGATGCTAAAGTAATGAAGGAGGAAGTAAACTGATATACAAGAGTGTAAAAGCGAGAAAGAGAGAGTGTTATATTCCTCTGATATATGTGAATAATGTCTGTTACAAATGAATAGAACCCCCCTTTATATAGTAGAGGAATTCTACTTATGGTATAACTCTAATTACAGAAGAAAATCTCATGATTAGCTAATTAACCGTTATTGATTTGATCCGTTCCGAGATTTCTGTCATGATCTCCGACCAGTCACACATATCTCGCCTTTTTGTTATTATTCTATCTTCGATCTTGCTCGATGTTTGTCTCATTCGGTCTCGATCGCTACTGGCCTCGATCTCGACAGGTACCTCGAATCCCGAACTCGGTACCATGTCCTCGTGCCTCAGTCTGATCTACTTCGGGATCGATCTTCGATCATTCACCTTGGTCTCGATAAATTAGTAAAATCGGGTGAGCTCGATTTTAACAGTATACAGATTGTCCCCTCGTTTTTTAAAGTGTAATGACAAGAAACGGATTGAGCCTTCGATCCTCGACCTATCATGACATCATCTCTGTGACGTAAGTGATAGAACTGACTGAAACGTCCCGTCGATGCAGTTTTCCAAGCATTTAATGCTTATCAGTTGGTGGTCGGCCACTAGTGGTTTCGAACCGTCATCGTAAAACACATAAATAGGCCTTTTTCTCATTGATTCAAACTTTACTTTCAATCTCCTCTAATCTCCAGAGCTTTTTACATCTTCTAATTTCTTCCGTTCTACAAGATCTTCAGGTTTTGTTGTTAACCCCTCTCAAACATCAAGCCCTATTATCTTCTTCTTTCTTCAAACTCAAACCAAATGGCGAAAACGTCAAAAACGGTTCCACAAAAAGAAACTGCTTCATCTTCTCAACCGGCCGGCGGGAGAGCGACTTTGTAGGTCCCTGGTTGAGAGACTTTGTAGGTCCCTGGTCGTTACGTGCCGGTATCAAGATACATATGCTCGATACCTAAGATATTTCTCTACAAGTAAAGGAGGACTGCAACTGGGAAAACAAAGAGGTTGTGATTCTGGCCCCATGGGAGGCCATTACCACGTACGTGGAAGGGTACTTGAGTTTTTACACTTACCCTTTCACGTTGGGTTCTCTTGACCCAATCATCATGGACTTCTGCAAAAAGTACCAGGTGACCCTCGGTCAGATTCACCCCTCCTTTTGGAGGATCGTCATATTGCTCCATTTTTCTCGAGCAAAGTCAATTGGCTCCGCTTCACCCTCGACCACCTCATCAGGTTATACAACCCTTGGCTTTCCGAGGTGGGTTAATAAAGCTCCAACGTTGAGCCACCAAAGTCTTCATATCTAATATAGACGAGGACAAGGACCGAGGCTAGATGGGTTGATTCGTCAATATGAAGACCTCGGACCTAATTCCAGCTGAGAAGATGCCATTTCCCGAGAAGTGGAATATGAAACGTAAGTACGATCCCCTTCAATTTGTTACTTGTCTTCTTTGATTTCTCTCACTGATGTTCCTTTTCGATTTAGCCTCTTCCTGGATGTCCGGTGCCATCCACGACCTCAAGAATAGTGTCAGGGACCTAGTCTCGATATCGACGTATGCTGAACGCGCATGGCGCAACTTATCAAAGGGACGATGGGAGGCCAAAAATCATGGTAAGCCTCCTTTCATGTGTTTGATGATTTTGTTAAAACGTGTTTCCAACACTTACTCAATTTTCGTGTATACAGGCCTTGGAAAATATGCGGTCATGAGGCCCCGTCTGGTAAGGAGGAGACTTCGATCCCGGCCCCAAAACCGGCAAAGGATAAAAAGAGGAAAAGGACCTCAACCTCCAAGGATCCAGAGCCCAAGAATAGAGGGGCTCGTAAGCCCAGGAATAAAATTATCCTTCTAACCGAAGAGTGAGTTCGAAGCCCGAGGGAGGAAGATGAAGAAGACGAAGACGACTCTAGGATGGTGGCCCGAGTGAAGATGAACACTGAGGCCCCAAAATTTGCTGAGTCGGTGAAGGTTGAAAAGACTCCCCCTCGAGATGAGGGGGCCTTAGAAAAAGACTTTGGCGAAGTCCCCAAGTCATCGACGTTTGAAGATGCCTCCCACCGTACTGAGCAAATGGCGGGTATGGCTACAGGGGCTGGTATCGAGGTCCCTCGAGATGTAGAGAACGACCCAAGTGACCCACTTGGGACAATAGAAATTGGAGGCTCCCCGTCGCTCCCTTCGTTCTTCGAGGGGATGATTCGGGAGCCTCGGGCCTTGAAGACCCCCTCCATAGAAGGAGCCCACGGAAAGGAGGACCCTTTCCGTGATTACTTTACTGGGGTCGAAGATGCTGCCGACCTGAGTGACTTGGAGATCTCGAGGAAGGATTAGGGTAAGGCATCGAGTCTTTTCAATGAGGCACAACAAGCTCTGAACGTGTTAGTCTTAACTCCCCTTGTCGATATTACACTTGTTTATTTTTCTCTTCCTGTCTAAATTCTTTTCTTATTTATGTGTAGGCCTCAATGCATCATCACGAGGCATTTTCAAAACCCGATCTAAACTGAGCCGGTGCGAGGCCGATCTTCAAGGTCTTACGGGAAAAGAACGCCCTCAAGCTCCTCAGTGGGCAAAAAGAAGAGGAGATCAAGGACCTTCGAGCCGAGATAGTCGTGGCTCATAAAGAACAGACTAACCTGATTGAGCAGGTAAATAAAATCTTAGAGGCTCATGGCATCGGTTCAGGAATGATGGCTAACACTTTAATCTCATAGGTTCAACAGAAGATCGAGAGAATCGAGCAGTTTCGTGAAGAGGTCAATAAGATGCAGGCGGAGACTTTGGATGGAAGCAGAATATGGACCACCTTGCCTCATAGAAGGAGGTTGCTTGAGCCCGGCTGTCATTAGCTGAAAGTTAGCTTCAGGGCATGAAGGAGAAGATCTTGGCACAGGCCAAGAAAATTGAGGAGCTCGAGGCTCAAGCCCAAGCAAGAGAGACAGTCGAGACCGCTCTAACCCGAGCACATTGGGTTGCCGAACTCGCCAAGTGCCAATCTTGGAGGGAAACCATCAAGGAGATCCATGCCTAAGGTTTCAATCTCACTGATGAGATAGAAAAGGACAAAGGGCTCGAAGTTGATGCTAGGGCACTGGCCTCCTTCGATGATGATGATGATGATAACGCCGGGAGTGAGAGCGGGTCCGAGAGCGGGGGAGACCCCGATGGAGAAGAAGCTGCCCCCGAGGAAAATTAGGAAACTTAGGATTTTTCACTTATGTTCTTTTGTCGAGGGTTATATAAGTATTCGGAAGCTTATTTTTATTATGGAATTGGACATCTCCGAACCGTGTTAATTTGGTCGTATCCTTTAACATTAGATTTGCCTCTTGGGCTTGTTTCCCTATTAAATACTTCGAACTTGTTCGAAGTGTCAGTCCCCGAGTGGCATGGCTGTGTCCTATAAAATCAAGGGTTGCCTTTTTAAGGTCTTACGATCTCTAGGTTTTAGTAATTTTATCATGTCAATTTTTTAGACGGCAGTCCCCGAGTGCGGCGTTAGTTATTCGAACTTTAGTTGTGATATGCCCTTAAGCCAGTTTCCACAATAGATCACAAGTACGAAATTGTAAAGTAAAAATTTCTCTAAGGCATGAAATATTTGTCTAGGAAGAATACTTCTTTCAATAGATTATACATGCGTACATGTTTTCCATTAGGGCTTGAGTAATCTACATGTGCACGGTTCGTTCGACCGTTTGACCCTTAAAAAAATTATCTATCGAGACCCTGTTGACACGAAGTACTTTCCTTGTAACATTTATTCCCCCAGTATTCAAGGTTGATTGTAAAGAAGCCTCGAATACTATTGAATTGCTCTAAGTTGGCACGAACAATGGTTTCCTCGTTAAAAACCTCGCTGGAAAAAACCCATTTGGGAAAAAATCGATCGAAGGGAAAAAGAGTGCAACGCATGCTTTCAGACCTAAGGACTTTGTGTTGAAGAATCCATCGATGTCTTCGATCGAGCACCTGCAATTGGTTAACATAAAATATAAATGAAAATGCAAAAAGTCGTACCTTAGCAGTAATATCATTTGAGGAATGATATGTTCCAATTGTTTGGTAATTTCTCATCGTTTGTCGTGCCAAGTTTGTAGGATCCTTTCCCGACGATATCAAGGACCTGATATGGTCCCTCTCAGTTTGGTCCAAGTTTCCCTTCATTCGGGTTTCAAGTGTTGAGGGTGACTTTTCTCAGGACTGAGTCCCATTTAAAGTGTCGAAGGTTGGATCTTCGGTTGTAGTACCTTTCAATCCGTTGTTTCTGTGCGACCATTTGAACGAGGGCGGCTTCCTGTATTTCATCTAGTAATTCAAGAATTTTATTCATATCCTCGTGATTTGACTCTTCCATTGCATGCTAAAACCTAAGGCTAGGTTCGCCAACTTCGACCGAGATCAGAGTTTCGACACCATAGACTAAAGAGAATGGTGTTGCCCCCGTACTGGATTTCGACGTTGTACGGTACACCCAAAGGACTTCAGGTAGTATTTCTCTCAATTTCCTTTAGTGTCAATCAATCTTTTCTTTAGATTTTGAATGATGGTCTTGTTTGTCGATTCGTCTTGTCCGTTCCCACTAGGATGATGTGGCGTTGATAGGATTCTTTTAATCTTGTGGTCTTCGAGAAATTTTTTCACTTTGCTGCCAACAAATTGCTTCCCATTGTCGCATACGATCTCGGCAGGCATCCCGAATCGACATATAATGTGGTCCCAAATGAAGTATATGACTTCTTTTTCTTTGACTTTTACGAAGGCATGTGCTTCAACCCACTTAGAAAAATAGTCAATCATAAACAAAATGAATTGAGCTTTACCTGGGGTCGATGCCATTTCCCATTTAATGAACGGCCATGGGGACAAGACTGAGTGGAGTTTCTCTCTGGGTTGGTGAATCATCGGAGCATACCTTTGAAATTTGTTGCACTTTTGAACAAACTCTTTTGTATCCTTTTCCATATCGGCCCAATAGTATCCTGCTCTGATGACTTTGTGAATCACTGACTCGGCTCCGGAATGATTTACACAAGTGCCTTCGTGAATTTTCCGTAGGACGTAGTCGGTGTCTCCTGGTCCCAAACATATCGCCTACGGTCCATCAAACATTATCCTATACACTATTCCATCCTCGGCCAATGTGAATTGTTCGGCCTTTGTGCATAGAGTCCTCGATTTCTTAGAGTCTGATAGAAGCTTCCCGTTCTTTAGGTATTAGATATACTTATACCTCTAACCCCAGGCCAGACTTAAGGAGTTTATTTCGGCATGGCCTTCTTCGATTACTGACCTTGAAAGTTGTACGACAGTCCCCGAGCTAAGTTCGTTGTCTTCGACCGATGACCCCAAATTTGCAAGGGCATCGGCCTCGTTGTTTTGTTCTCGAGGTACGTGTTGTAGGGTCCATTCTTTAAATCGGTGTAGAGCCATATGTAGTTTGTCCAAGTACCTCTGCATTCAGTTTTCTTGAACCTCGAAAGTTCTGTTGACCTGGTTTAGCACAAGTAGGGAGTCACATTTGGCCTAGATGACCTCTGCTCCCAAACTCTTAGCTAGTTGGAGACCTGCAATCATGGCCTCATTGTTAGTCAACTTGGAAGTTTTGATAGACTGTCTAATTGTATTACCCTTGGGCGGCTTCAAAATGAGCCTAGCCCGGACCTCTTCACATTCGAAGCTTCGTCTGTGAAGAGGGTCCACACCTCCAATGATGTACCCGATTTTTAACAATAGCTCCTTTTCAACCTCGGGTACGAGGGCTGGTGTAATGTCGGCCATAAAGTCTGCCAAGATTTGAGACTTGATGGCCGTTCAGAGTGGATACTCGATATTGTAATC
The DNA here is from genome assembly GCA_005239525.1 of Nicotiana knightiana. Lineage (NCBI taxonomy): Eukaryota > Viridiplantae > Streptophyta > Magnoliopsida > Solanales > Solanaceae > Nicotiana > Nicotiana knightiana. The sequence continues at coordinate 12,328 of MDKJ01368137.1, forward strand.
GCTGATATAGATGGCCCATTTGGCCAATCAGCCCGAGAGTTCGGGCTTATGAAAAATATTGCAAAGTGGATAGGTAATCACCACACAAATTGGGTGACATTCAAAATATGGTTTTAATATCCTAGAGGTGCTTATTAGAGCAAGAGTTAATTTTTATATGTGTGGATACCGGGTCTCGGCCTCACCTAAGGTTCGACTAACATAATAAACAGGAAATTATGACCTAGCTCTTCTCGAACTAGGACCCCACTTACCATAATTTCCGAGACTGCTAAGTATAAGTAGAGTTGCTCGTCCGCTTTCGGAGTATGAAGTAGTGGCGGGCTCGAGAGGTAACATTTTAGTTCTTCCAATTCTTATTGGCACTCCGGGGTCCATGCAAAATTGTACTTTTTCTTAAGCAGTGAGAAGAACCGGTGACTTCTATCTGAGGATCTTGAAATGAATCGGCCTAGGGCGGCTATGCGCCCTGTTAACCTTTGTACGACCTTAAAATTATCCACGCCAATGATATCTTCGATGGCCTTGATTTTATCGAGGTCGATCTCGATGCCCCGATTCGATACCATAAAGCTGAGGAACTTCCCTGAGCCGACCCCGAATGCACACTTCTCCGGGTTGAGTTTCATGTTATACTTTCTTAGTATGTCGAAGGTCTCCTGCAAATGTTTTAAATTGTCATCTTTGCGCAGGGACTTAACAAGCATGTCATCAATATAAACTTCCATTGATATTCCTATTTGTCTTTCGAACATTCGATTTACTAGGCGTTGATAAGTAGCACCAGCATTTTTTAGTCCAAATGGCATTACATTATAACAGTAGGTGTCATACTTAGTGATGAACGAAGTCTTTTCCAGATCCTCCGGGTTCATTTGTATTTTATTTTACCCGGAGTAGGCATCGAGAAATCTAAGGATCTCATGACCGTCCGTGGTATCGATCATGCGATAGATATTCGGCAAAGGAAAGGAATCTCCAGGGCATGCTTTGTTTAAATCCTTATAGTCTACGCAGATTCTAAGTTTATTACCTTTTTAGGGACTACGACCACGTTTGCTAACCATTCCGGATATTTCACCTCCCGAATGGACCCTATTTGAGAATTTTGGTTACCTCGTCCTTGATGAATGCATGTTTGACCTCGGGTTGGGGCCCTCTCTTTTTCTTTATTGGACGGAACTTTGGGTCCAAGATCAATCGATGGGTAGTGATCTCCGGTGGTATCCCTTTCATATCAAGGTGGGACCAAGAAAAGCAATCCATATTATCGATAAGTAATTTAATGAGTTTTTCCCTAAGCTCGGGGGTTAACCCCGTGCCCAGGTATACCTTTTTCTCGGGTAGATACTCGACTGGTATGACTTGCTCCAGCTCTTAGACCATTGGTTTTGTGGTGTCGAAGTCATCGATAATTATGACGGATCGAAGAATCCAATATTCGCCATCCTCGTCCACCCCTTGTTCCTCTGATTGAGTCGAGGCTGGTACTTGTGGTTGCTATTTGACCTCCTTCTTTTCTTTTGACTCTGATATCTTTGTTGATGAAAGCGCCGATACCGGTATTACTTCATCGATTGCGGACATCTCTTTGGCATCATGTTGTTCCCCATACACCATTTTTACTCCATCAGGTGTCGGGAATTTTAGTACTTGGTGAAGGGTTGAGGGGACCGCCCTCATGTTGTGAATCCAGGGTCTTCCGAGCAGGGGGTTGTATCTCATATCGCTCTCGATCACATGGAACTTTGTTTCTTGAATAGTCCCGGCTGCATTTACTGGTAAGATGATTTCACCTTTAGTTGTTTCACTTTCCATGTTGAAACCATTGAGAACCCGAGCTGCAGGCATGGTCTGATCATGTAGATCGAGCTGCTCAAAGACCCTCGATCAAATAAGATTGGTCGAGCTCCCTGAATCAATTAAAACACGTTTAACCTGAATTTCATTCATAAGAATAGAGATTACCAATGCATAATTATGGGTTTTGTGAGATCTCCTCTATTTCCTCGTCATTGAACAACAAGGTGTCTTCCAGTACATAGTCTCGAGTTTGTTTCTCCCTGGTGATCGACACCTTGCTGCGTTTGAACATGGGCCCTTGTGGAATGTCGACCCTACCAATAATCATGTGAATCACGTGTTGTGGTTCTCCCTGTTCATTTTTCCTGTTTTCATCCTTGTCTCTAAAGTGATTTTTAGCTCAGTCGCTCAAGAATTCTCGAAGGTGACCCTCGTTAAATAGATGAACCACCTCATCCCTTAGCTGACTGTAGTCTTTGGTTCTATGACCATGGGTACAACGGAATTTGCATATTTGATTAGGTTTCCTTTGAGCTGGATCAGTCTGAAGGGGTCTGGGCCATCTAGTATCCTTGATTCTCCCAATGCCTGATACAATACCTGATGCGTCGATGCTGAAGTTGTATTCTGATAATCGTGGCGCTTCTGTGGGCTCGACATTTTTATCCAAGCATGTTTTTCTCATGAGCCCCCGGGAGTTGTATCCTCGATCATTCCTTCAAACATTCCTTTGATCATTTCGAACGGGATTACGTCCTGGACCGCTGTTTCTATTATCTGCATTGTATGGTTGATACCGATCTTTGTTCGATCAGGGTTTTCTGTTGATGTACCTTTAAATTCTGCCGATGGGCCTGTTTGGGGTAAACGGAACCTGAAGGGGTCCCCAATTGATCATCCTTGACCCTGATCTTTGACTGGTACCAATTATGCACATCGGATCAGGTCACCGCTAGATATTCAATTAAATTCTGCTTTAGCTACCGTGATGATACCGAATTTCATTCATTCAAACCTTGAGTAAAGGCTTGAACATCCCAATCATTTGTGACCGAGGGTAGGTCCATGCATTCCACTTGGAACCAAGATACGAATTCCCTTAACATTTTGTTGTTTTTTTGTTTCACTTTGAAGAGGTTTGACATCCTAGTCGCAAACTTTAATGCTCCGGCATGTGCCTTCATCGCCCCTTTCGATAAAGTTTCTCCAAATTTCTTCAACATAATGGATTCAATCTCATCATGTTTAAGTCATTTCCCTTTATTGCGCATGTATAAGAAGTGACATGCTCATTAGGTTCGTGGTCCCATTGTACTTGGGAATTTCTAGCATGCGGAATTTCTTCAAAATGGGCTTCGGAACCGTACTTGGAGGGAAAGGCTTCTGCATGTACTTCTTTGAATCCAAACCCTTTAGAACCGGTGATGCCCTGGTATTTGGTCAACCCGGGAGTTGTATATTTCTACTTTTTTGTCATTTGCCTTGATTTCTTTTCTCCTCATTCAAATCAGTTTAGTGAGCTCCTCGAGCATTTTCATAATGGCGGGGTCAGTCTCCGATTCATTGGCGTTCGATCTCTCCGGTACAGGTTCAACCCTGTGAACAGCTTCTGGTGAGGGTGAGGGTTCTGTGATGACCCAATAGGACATTTTATATTATAGAAACGAATTATGTGTTTCGAGTCTCAAAAATCACATTTTATCCTTCCTAGATTTGTGTGCGCAGTCCGGGTGTTCTTCCGGAAGGCTTATATGATAAAACTGATCAAAAATAAGAATTCCGCCATAGAAATTCATTTAAGTTGACCTCGGTCAATGTTTTGATAAAATGAACCCGGGTCCGTGTTTTAATAGTCTCGGTGGGTCCGTATCATAATTTGGGACCTAGGTGTAAGCCCGGAATCAAATTCAGAGGTCCCTAGCTCGAGTTATTGATTTTTGTTGAAAATTAAAAGTTTGAAAGGTTTTTTATATTTAAGAATCGACTATTGTTTGGATTTATTGATACCGGGTCTGTATCTTGGTTCCAGAGCTCGGTATATGTCCATCATATTATTTATGACTTGTCTGTCAAATTTGGTGAGAAACGGAGTTGATTTGACGTGATTCAGACGTTCGGTTGTGACAATAGAGTTTTAAATCTTTCTTGAAAATTTCATTTGATTTGGTGCTTAGTTCGTAGTTCTAGGTGTTATTTTGGCGATTTGATCGCGCGAAGTTCGTATGATGTTTTAACATTTGTGTGAATATTTCTTTTTGAGTTTCGGATAGGCTACGAGATAATTTGAACTTAGAAAATCTGGTTTTTTGTGCTTCAATTAATATCTGGTGTGTTATTCTTCGCGTTCGCGAAGGAGCTCTCACAAACGCGAAGAGTGGACTGGACCGGGGAAATTTTTTTTCTTCGCGAACGCGAAGTTTGGGTCGTGAATGCGGAGCGATGGGGGCCTTACTCTTCGCGAACGCGACCAGCTCAACGCGAACGTGAAGCATTTGGGACCTGGGGGAGGGGTCAGTCATTCCTTCACCACGAAAGTGAGCAAGGTCCCGCGAATGCGAAGGCCAGGGGGCGTAGACTTCGCGAACACGATGAGGGTTTTTCGATCGTGTAATCCTAGCAGGTGCAGCTCTTCAAGAATGTGGCAGTGTTCACGTGAACACGATGAACATTGTCGCCCAGATATTAAACAATCCCATTACGAGATTATGGCCATTCTTTCAAATTTTCAACAGCTAGAAAGCCTAAAGACGGTTCTTCCAAGATATTTTCTTCCCCAAATTGTTAGTAAGTGATTATAACCTACTTTCTTTCAGTTACCCATTACATTTCATGAATTTTCAACCTAAAATCTAGGATTTTCATGGTAGAAATTGGGGGTTTGGGTAGAATTAGGGATTTTTGCATAATTGGAATTTAGACCTCGAATTGAGGTCGAGTTTTGAAACAATTTACATAATTGGGCTCGGGGGTGAATGGGTAAATGGGTTTTGGTCCGAACCTCAGGTTTTGACCAAGCGGGTTCGGGGTCGATTTTTGACTTTTTGGGAGAAACTTTGGGAAATCTAAATTTATGCGTTGTAATTGGTTTATTTAGCAATATTTGATATTATTGAGTCATTTGTGGATAGATACGAGTGGTTTGGAGGTGGATTCTAGAGGAAAGTTGTAATTGAGCATTGAGTGGCATGTGGAGCGAGGTAACTTTTGTGTCTAACCTTGACTTGAGGGATTAGAAACCCTCGACCTATTTGCTATATGAAATTCATTTGAGCGTCGTATATGTGAGGTGACGAGTACTTATGCGCCACCAATTTATCTATTTGCTTGTTTCTTTCTCGTTCTTCTCATATTATTTGTTTACCTGCCAAAACTGTTACATGCTTTACTTGTATTTCTATGCCTAATTGCTACTTGTTAGATATCATTTCCCTCTGTTGATGGTATTAGATCTCGTTTGGATGGTCTTGTTTTAAGTGACTTTTAATCCAAAAGCCATAAGTTAGGAATTTTAGCTTTTGGCTTTTGACTTATTTTTTTCATTTTAGCTTAAAACAAGTGTTTAAAAACACTTTTTACCTTATCCAAACACTACAAAATGACTTAAAAGCTATTTTGGCTTAAAAGCATTTAAAATAAGCCAATCCAAACGGGCTCTTAGTCCTTCTGTAGTTTCATTATCTCCTATTAATTGCTTAAGTTGGTTTGTCGATACTTTTCTGGTATATTCTGAATTGGTCTCGCTGTTTAGTATCACTTATGTGAATCTTTCGTCGTATACAAACTTCCTATTTGTTTCGGTTTGAAATTAAGCATTGTGAAGGGTTTTGTGATTTGAAATGTGAAATTTCTGTACATACTGAATAACTGATATTGATATGGTGGTATCGGGTTGCACGCCGCAACAGGTGGAATAAGGGTGATATATTGAGGAGGAATAAGGGTGAATTGATACTGTACGGTGGGATCGGGTTGCACGCCGCAACACTTTTATTTATACTCTGTTGTTTATGTTATTATGAGGAAGTAACGGAATATGATATGTACGGTGGGATCGGGTTACGCGCTGCAACAACCTATGTGTTTATGCTTTCCCTGACTGCATTAGCTGTGCGGTAGTCTTAATTGCACTTGAGGGTTAGTAGTATCTGAACATTGTTGAATTACTTCTGAGAATTGTAGTTATTTCTTGCTAGTTACTGCTTTATTCTATTTTGTCTTCCTTTTTGCTTTTATTATATATATACTGTACGCATTCTATATTTTGAGTGACATGCCATAGCCTCGTCACTCCTTCGTCGAGGTTAGGCTCGGCACTTAATAGTACATGGGGTCGATTGTACTGATACTGCACTCTGCACTTCCTGTGCAGATATTGGATCTGGTCTGAGCTGATCGCGAGGTTGGCTGCAGGATCCATCTGATAGGAGACCCAAGGTAGACTTGTCGGCGTCCGCAGGCCCTGCGTCCCCTTCTATACCTTTCATTTTACTATTTTCTTCTATTTCGAACAAAGTTATATTTATTTCAGACATTTACTTTTAGTAAAAATCTTAGAAGTTCGTGAATTTTGACTCTAGATTCTGGGTAGTATATATGTTTTGAAGTTTTTATATATATTTCTGCGATCGTTTTCACTCATTATAGCTTATTTGTTGTTAATCACTGATAATGTAAAAGAATTGGGTAATGATTCTCTAACGTTGTCTTGCCTAGCTAGGGTAATTTTAGGTGCCATCACAGTATTGACGGTGGGAATTTCGGGTCGTGACAGGTTCGACCCCACTTGGTGCACGGTTCTGATTTTGCAGTTATGCTATAGCAGCTTGTTGAGCCTGTAATATCTCAAATATCATCTGAAGGCTGACTCCGCCGTCTTCTCTACCCTGCGTACCTCGACCGCCTGATCGAATTTCCCTGCGTACGATGCCTTCGGGATCAAAGTCCAGATTTGAATTTAGGGCGACATGTGAACTAACATCGATGGTATTTGCAATTGGTACTCCCTCGAGGTCAGCCTGAGGCACTTCGATCCCTAGGGCGGCTGTATTGTCATTTTTTCCGTGAAATTCGAGGTTGTTGTCACCATGAGTGGTGCTAATTGTGAGCTTGACATGTTTATCCTGAAATCAAAAACTTATACGAGAACAAGCATAAAGTAGTGTGTGTTATCGGAATCAGTATTAAGCAATCACTATTATCCTTAGCCCCATGGTGGGCGCCAAATTGTTTACCCGTAAAATTGAATAACAATTAAACTTATAATGTGGTTTTAAGGACACATTATTTCACCTAATACCAATTGATAAATATGAAGATTAGTAATAGAAAATTTACAATAAAGTAAAGCAAACCAGTATGGAAATGCAATTCAGCCCTCGAGCTACAGTGCCCTCGAACTGACTGATGCTAAAGTAATAAAGAAGGAAGTAAATTGATGAACAAGAGTGTAAAAGCGAGAAAGAAAGTGTAATATTGCTCTGATATATGTGAATAATGTCTGTTACAAATGATTAGAACCCCTCTTTATGTAGTAGAGGAATTCTACTTATAGTATAACTACAGTTACAGAAGGAAATCTCATGATTATCTAATTAACCATTCTTGATTTGATCCGTTTTGAGATTTCCGCCATGATCTATGACCAGTCACAAATATCTCGCCTTTCTGTTACTATCTTTGATCTCTTTCGATGTCTGTCTCATTCGGTCTCGATCGCTACCGACCTCGATCTCGACAGGTACCTCGAACCCCGAACTCGATACCTTGTCCTCGTGCCTCAGTCTGATCTACTACGGGATCGATTTTTGATCATTCATCCTGGTCTCGGTAAATTAGTAAAATTGAGTGAGCCCGATTTTAATCGTATATAGTTACCTTAATCCCTTAAAAGAAAAAGGTGCCCATTTAAAATAAAATATCGGAAGTAGAAACTCATTTAGTCATTTTTATCTATTTAAAAAATGGATAAATAATTAGACAGACAGATCGATAGGTAAGTAAGTAATTATATATAGAGAGATTTGATTGGTAAATCAGCTTATAAATTGTACAAAGAAGACTACGCAATGTCATACTACTCTACTATAGAGTCAAAATGGAAGGGAAAATATTGGCCCAAGTAAAGGTTAGTTTTGAAGACTGACAAAGGAACTCAAGCATGAACCAGGTCCATCCCTCCAGGTCCATCATGTGTGCATAGAAACGGGCAGAAGTTACATGTGGGATGCACGTGAAGGAGATAAGCTTAACTTGGTATACTTGATATCTCCTGATCGAAAAGGTTGCATAAGTGATAAGGAGAAGGACTCCTTAATCAAAGAGAACACTATCCAAGATAGGGAAGGAGTTAGAATTTGAAATCAACTAGAACTCTTCCACCAAGGAAGAGTGGCATTAGAACTCTAGTTATTCCTTCATCTACTAACTCTATAAATTGCAGGATGTTCTCACTTTACAGGTGTTGCACAAATGCAGAAGTTAAACGTGAATTGAGAGCAAAATAACAAGGCAATTTTGCAAGTAGTTCGTATGTGATTCAAGTGTGCAAACCTGAAGCTACATGAACCAGATAGAAGAACCAACTCCAAGTGTCTTTCTTTATTTTTAGTTTAAAGTGTAGTAGGCATTTTGAGTTGTACCTTTCAGCTTTCTTAGAAGCAAATTGTACTAGGTACATGAGTTGTATCTTTCAAGTTAGAGTTAACTTGACGTAGTCGCAATAGCTTGTGGCATGTTGCTATAAGGGTTAGAGTTAATCCTTAGGTTTGCAAGAGTTTGTAAACTTTGTTGTTGGCTCAGAGTTGTAGTGAAGTGTTTGGAGAAAATCCTACTGGGTAGTAGGTCTTGGTTTTTTCACCTTTTGAGTCGGGTGTTTTCCACATACAATACTTGTGTTCTTTGCTTTCTGTATTTATTATTCCGCAACATTAGTAGTTGGAACACATAGAAGAACCAGATCCTTCTATAATTTGTGCACGCGAAAAATTAGACACCACACAAATTATCCCCCTCTTGTGTGGTATTTAAGTATAAAACATCAATTGGTATCAGAGAAGGTTATCCTTGAAGAGGCTAATACCTTAGGAAAAGATCAAGATGAGTGCATACTTGAAAAGTGTAAAGAGTGATCCACCACTAGGCCACCACTATTCAATAATCACTATTATTCTTTGTGGAAGGAGAGGAGAAGAGATCACTTGCAGATGACTGATGGATGCTTCAAATTTGGTAAAAATAACCACATGATCAAGAACTGTCCTATGTGGAAAAATTGAGTGGAAAAAGGAGAAATCTGAAAGAAGGAACGGGTTCATGACAAGAAGAACTACAACAAAAGGCAAACCAAGAAGATGGATGTACCTAATAAGGAAAGGAGCTTGGCACTCAGAATCACTGAAGGATCTGATCTAGAAGAATATGAAATGGCTATGATCACAAAGGACTTCACGAAGTACCTAATGAGAGGAAAGGGTCCTTCAAGTAGTGGAAGCTACAACAAACCAAGGGTTACTGAAAAAAAACCAATTAGGGGTGTTACAAGTGTGGAAAGACTGATCACCATATCAAAAACTGCCCTCAATGGGAAATTGAATGGAAGAAGGAAAGAGCTGAACGAAGGAACAGCAAGAAGGAACAGGTTCAACCCAAGAAGAACAAAGGATCAACAAAGGCTATGGTTGCTGCCTGGGGAGAAAGATCAGATGAAGATGAACAAGCACTAATGGCAATTGGAGAATCCGATGAGGAATCTGAGGTAAGTATAATTCATCTCAAACACAAGATTAAATTTTTGTCTAAAGAAAGGCTATCTGAGTTACTCCTGGATTTCATTGATGAATATGAGGATTTAAATAATGAAAAGAAACAATTGTCTAAGGAGTGTGTGATTTTGAAAGCTAAGTACAAAAATCTGGAACTTAGGGCTAGTAAAAGTGATAGTAAAAATGGTGAGTTAAAGAACCAGGTTCATGAACTTGAAATCACTGTCCTAGAGGTAAGATCTGAAAATCTAAAACTGAAATTAGGAACAGGTAAAAAGAAATTTGATCACACACAACTCACATTAGAAGAAACCTAGGAAAAATGAAAGACGAGTTGTACAAAAGAGATGAGCAGATAAGAGTCCTTAAGGAGGATCTAAGAAAGGTTAAGCACGAGATAGACAGAACCTGTAAATGGAATAGGTCCTCCGATGCACTTTCATGGCTGCACGAACACCGTAGTAGCAATAAGAATGGACTTGGCTACGGGACCCTTGCACCTAAGTGGGATTCCAAAAGAAAGTACCTCACACTTCCTGAGAACAGAATCTTCACATATTGTGATAAGACTGGTCACTATAAAAGTGAATGTAATGCAAAAGAAAAGGCTAGTCAAAAGAATAAAATATTTGTTCAAGGGAAAAGTAGCCAATCAGGATGGGCCAAAAAGAATTTGATTCACCCTTTTGCCTATATAAAGGGACCCAAACTAGTTTGGGTACCTAATACTAATCCATGATTTCCTTTTGTGGGTCCAAGTGAAGGGGAGCAGCCAAATATGATACACGGATAGTGGCTGCTCAAAGCATATGACCAGGTAGCAAGAACCAGTTCCTTTTACTTGAGGACCTCAAATGAGGTAATGTCTCCTTTGGAAATGGGAAGAAAGGTGAGATCATTGGGGTTGGAAAGGTAGGTAAGACTGATTCTCACTCTATTGAGAATGTCTACTTGATAGATGGCCAAAAATACAGCCTAATCAGTGTATCAAAATTGTGATAGAGGTAACTTGGTAGCATTCACCACTACTAAATCTTTTGTGATAAATCTTACCACTGACAAGATTGTTTTGCAGGAAAAAGAGTAAACAATATTTACATTGTAGATATGTCCACACTTTCAGAAAATAAACTTACTTGCTTAAGTGTGTTGGATAATGATCCCCTCCTTTGGCACAAAAGACTTGGACATGCCAGTCTAAGTCAACTCAACAAACTAGTCTCCAAGGACTTGGCGATATGACTGCCTAACATTAAGTTCAGGGAAGAGAAAGTTTATGAGGCTTGTGCAAGGGGGAAGCAGGTAAGACCCTCTTTCAAAAGTAAGAAAATGGTAAGTACCACCAGAACGATGGAACTAGTCCATTTGGATCTTTGTGGACAAATGAGAAATCTGAGCAGAGGTGGTAAGAGATATGTTATGGTGCTTGTTGATGATTACTCTAGGTTTACTTGGACACTGTTTCTGACATCTAAAAATGAAACATTCGACATGTTCACTTCCTTTGTTAGAAAAACTCAAAAACAACTAGGTAATCAACTTGCATCAATTAGGTCTGATCATGGTACTGAATTTGAAAATGCTAAATTTGCTGAATTTTGTGATGTGCATGGCATATATCATAACTTTTATGCACCTAGGACTCCACAACAAAATGGTGTAGTTGAAAGAAAGAATAGTACATTGGAAGAAATGGCTAGGACTATGCTTCTTCCTGATCGAAAAGGTTGCATACTTGATAAGAAGAAGGACTCCTTAATCAAAGAGAACACTATCCAAGATGGGAAGGAGTTAGAAGTTGAAATCAACTAGAACTCTTCCACCAAGGAAGAGTGGCATTAGAACTCTAGTTATTCCTTCATCTACTAACTCTATAAATTGCAGGATGTTCTCACTTTACAGGTGTTGCACAAACGCAGAAGTTAACGTGAATTGAGAATAAAATAACAAGGCAATTTTGCAAGCAGTTCGTGTGTGATTCAAGTGTGCAAACCTGAAGCTACATGAACCAGATAGAAGAACCAACTCCAAGTGTCTTTCTTTATTTCTAGTTTAAAGTGTAATAGGCGTTTTTAGTTGTACCTTTCAGCTTTCTTAGAAGCAAATTGTACTAGGTACCTGAGTTGTATCTTTCAAGTTAGAGTTAACTTGACGTAGTCGCAACAGCTTGTGGCGTGTTGCTATACGGGTTAGAGTTAATCCTTAGGTTTGCAAGAGTTTGTAAACTTTGTTGTTGGCTCAGAGTTGTAGTGAAGTGTTTGGAGAAAATCCTACTGGTTAGTAGGTCTTGGTTTTTTCACCTTTTGAGCCGGGTGTTTTCTACGTAAAATACTTGTGTTCTTTAATTTCTGTATGTATTATTCCGCAACAGTAGTAGTTGGAACAAATAGAAGAACCAAATCCTTCTATAATTTGTGCACGCAAAAAATTAGGCACCACACAAGTCACCCCTCTTTGTGTGGTATTGAAGTATAAAACAACATAAAACAAACAACCAAACAAAAGGGGGGTTGGGGGTGAGGGGTGAGGCAACATGGCTCACAAGTATGAATTAGTATGAATACAATATCAAGATAGCAATTAAGTTTGCAAAGAAAGGATTTGTGGTGGGGGGGGCGGCAGTGATCAGAAGAGAACATTTGGAGAGAAATAGATATTTAATTGGAATTCGACTTATTTGAAATTTAATATAAGCACATTGCACTCTCATATTGACTTGAAGAACCAATCAAAAAGAAAAAGAATGACTTGAAGCATCTTTATTTTTGGTATGGAAGTTATACCCAAAGGAATGCCCTTACACATCTAGAAAGGTTGCATATGTAATAAAACCCGCTTTAACGAGTACTAAGAAGTTTTTTATTAGCTGAGTTCGCTATATGTTTAATAATGACTAATTAACTTCCATATTGGTTAAAGAATTGAGTATTTCTAACCCTATGTTGTTGGCTGAAGAAGTAAGTTAATTTACTTATGTAATTCTGTTTCTTACTGATATAGGTGATTAGAAGGTCCTGAAAATCTCATGTGGTTATCTAAATATAGACCTTCTAATCATAGTAAACCAAAAAAATAAAACAGAATTAAGAAATAATAAGGATAGACAGCTCTTTAGTTTCTAAAAAGGTCAACCGACAATGAATATATAAGGACAGATATACAAAATAATGATGGTAAACAAAAACTCATACTGATAAGTGATAGAGAAGAATATAAAAAATGAGGGCAGACAACTCTATAGTTTCTTAAAAGGTCGTCAAATTCTTGACAGTGGATCTAATTATGTGCCTGTTTATTGCATTTCTAAAAACATAAATTTTGATAGAAATATACATATATTTTGTTCGCGAAATGAATATTTAAAATGTAGGTATACCAATAATTGAAGGTAAAATGTCGCTTTGTTGATATCAGGATTTAGTCTTAGAATTTTCAATAATTTGAGAGTTGAAATTTCAAAACTTTTCCTCTTTTATTTAGCTCCTTTTTCAAACTAAATAGAACCCACTACTAGACCTAGTAATGAATTGTTCTCTGACTAGAAGTGACTAATTTGTCAATAAAATAATGAAGGAAATTTTACCTCCTATAGTAAAGGTATACACCTTATTTATTATAAACCAAAATCATTTTAAAATATTATTTTTTATAGTTACTTTTATATTTTATAGCAAAATAAGTATTTTATGGTATATATTACCATTGAGGCATGAAATACGCTATTTATGTTTTTCCTCTCTCTTAGACAGCTGGACATACCTATTTTTAAGGGATTGTCGTTACTGTATTCATGAATACATGGTACGAATGCATGTGAATACATGCGCGTACTGTTGTGTTCATGAATACAGCATCCGGAATACATTTGAATACATGCGCGTACAGCTGGACTGCCCTGATTTTAGGCACTTTTTGCTACTGTATTCATGAATACATGACGCGAATACATGCGCGTACAATTGGACTGCCTTGATTTTAGGCGCTTTTTATTGTTGTATTCATGAATACAGCAGCGCGAGTACATATCAATACATGCGCATACAGCTGGACCGCCTTGATTTTAGGCGCTTTTTACTATTGTATCAATGAATACATGGCGCGAATACATATGAAATCATGTGTGTACAGCTGGACTGCCCTGATTTTAGACTTTTTTTTTGTTATATTCATGAATACAGCAGCACGAATACATGTGAATACAGTGTCGTAACAACTGAATAGTAATTGTAGGAAGTAATTATGCATATGGTAGCTATAAGATGTTAATAGTCACTAAAGCATAATGGTTTATGAAAATTCCTCTAAAATTAAGTGTGGGTATACTATGTATGTCCATCTAGGCATGGGTAAGCCGCTTAGAGTCGGCTCGACTTTAATGCATTTTACATCGCCTCAACTCAATTTTGCTTCACTCGACACTATCAAATCTAACTAGCTCAAGCTCGGGAAAGTCAAACTCGAGCTTAACCCAATTGGCTCAACTTGGATCGATTTGATTGACTGTATAATTTATTTTTAAAAAATAAATAAAATTTTTAGGCTCAATTATATTAAGTAAATTTAGTTCAAATTTAATTTTTTATATCGTTGTCGATTCACTTTATGAGCCTAAAAGCTGAATTTAATGCTCTATAGTTCATTTAAGCACAGTTGGATTTATTTTGAGAAGTGCTTTTCAAAAAAGTATTTTTGATGAGAATCGGTTTCTGATTGGCTAATTAATTTGAAAAGCACTTTTGAGCAGTAATTAATGTTTGGCCAAGCTTTTGAAAATTATTTCTAAGTGTATTTTTCTACGAAGTGCTTCTCAAAAAGTGTTGTTGGAGAGAAGCTACATTTTTCTGCTTCTCAAAATCTGCTTCTGCTTCTCCTCAAAAATAATTTTTTTCCTTCTAAAAGCTTGGCCAAAAAAGCAATTTTGGCCCCAAAAAAGCTTGGCCAAACATGCTACTAATACTTAAATTATATAATTTAGTTCTCATTTTAAACTATTGATGTTATACTTTTATGTAAATAAGTGGTCGTTTGGTAGCTCGTTACAGGATAAATTATCCATGTATTAGGAGTAACATAACTAATATCATGTTTTATTGCTTTTTCCATTGGGGTACAAGTAATACATGGATAAGTTATACAACAAATCTGTATATTGTTTATGCTAGGTAGAATGTGGATTAACTAATACATGTATTAGTAATACATTGCTTAAACAATCACATGACAAAAAACCCTCATATTTATTTAAATTACACATTGTATAATCAAAATTAAGTAAATATTCAGCAAAAAAATAATATCTACACAACAATCCATAAGTTAATAATTCATACATTACTAATCCTTACATAACTAATCTCATCATAATTAAATCCTGCATAACTAATTCCTGTATAACTTATACCAGCATAAATAATCCCTATATAACTAATCCCTACATTACTAATACCTGCATAACTCTAACATGCAACCAAACGACCCATAAGTGTATAGGATTTAATGTATAACATTTTCATGCTTAAGGTAGAATTGAATTATCCCTTTTATTAACTATATATCCAATAACTTCTTTTTATCATAGTTTGTTTAACCACTACATATCGTAAAGTCAATTCAAATTTGATTAATAGAAACTGTATACGGTCGAAATCGGGCTCGTCTATTGCATGATAGATCAGGATTGAAAAGTGAAGGGTTGAAGATCAACTCTGGATTCCATCGAACTAGGATACGAGGTCAGAATGACTGTCCCTGAGAACATCGAGTCCATGACCCCGGAATCGACCCTGACCCCGAATAAGCTCGAGGAAACATTGCAATACCGGATAATGGAAGGCCAAAATATCTATAACCGATCAGGTATCATGGCGGGAATCTCAGCACGTATTAATGAGAAACCCGGCTAATTAGAAAATCATGAAATTTTTTACCTTTTATAGAATTGTACCTAAAGTAGGATTCCCCTACAATATAAAGGGGTCTTATTATTTATAAAACACATTGTAACTTTCATTAAAAAACAATATACTTCTATTTTATCTTTAAGTTATATTTCAACTATGTCTTGACACTATTCGAAGTGCATTCTCCTAAAGGGTGCCCCCCTCCCTCTCCCAAGGTTGTTATTGTTCAATTCGTGTGGTTTGAGTTTACTTAATCATACTTTAATTCTAATTATAATTTAACTTATTGATTTGTGTCAATCTAATACACGTATCCTTAAAACCACTTACAAATTCAATTGTTATCCGATTTTGAGGGTAAATAGTTTGGCGTCAACCATGGGGCTAAGGATAATAGTGGTTATGTGATACAAATTTCCTTAACGCACACTATTTTACACTTGTTCTTTGAAGTATCTCTGATTTCAGGATAAAAATGTCGAACTCCCAATCAATACCCCTACATGTTTACAATGAGTCCGACCACCATGGGGAAAATGAAAATATGGCACCCGAGAACGGCGTGCCCCCGGTCAACCTTGACGGAGACCTAGTTGCAGATCCAATCGACATTAGCTCACATGTGGCCATCAACGCAAATTTGCCCAACAATCCTGAGGACAGCATCTATAGGGATGTTCGATCGACCGCGCAAAGCACACACAGCGGCGAAGATGGTGGAATCAACTTGCGGGTGATCTTCAAAATATTACAGGCTCAACATGAGACGATAGCCCAACTCCAGAACCAGAGCCGCCCGCCAAGTAGGATTGAGCCCAAATCATCCCAAGAAGTTTTTCACAGAGTTGAACCAGTCTCAGGGAGATCGAACGAGAAGGAGTCCGGGACCAACCCGGTGATCATGAAGATGCTCTAGGAACTGACAAAACGGATAGAGTCGAGAGAGAAGAAGATCGAGGCAAATGATAAGAAGGTGGAAACCTACAATTACAGGGTTGATCAAATCCCAGGAGCGTCGCCGATATTAAAAGGCCTGGACTCCAAGAAGTTCGTACATAAGTCTTTTCCTCCGAGCGAGGCTCCCAAGCTGATCCCTAAGAAGTTCCACATGCCCAAAACTCCAAAGTACAATGGAAAGACCGACCCAAATGAGTATGTTACCTCCTACACATGCGCCATCAAAGGGAACAAAATGTATGATGACGAGATCGAATCTGTCTTGCTAAAGAAATTCGGGGAGACCCTGTCAAAGGGAGTTATGATATGGTACCACAATTTACCACCTAATTATATTGACTCATTTGCTATGCTTGTAGTCTCTTTCGTGAAGGTACACGCCAGGGCTATCAAGGTCGAGACCAAGAAATCGGAGCTTTTCAAAGTAAAATAAAAGGATAATGAAATGCTCAAAGATTTCGTGCCCCGATTTTAAATGGAACGAATGGACCTGCCATCGGTCACTAATGATTGGGTCGTTTGAAGATTTCACCCAATGACTCAATGTTCGAAGCTCGGTAGCTTCACAAAAGTTGAAGTAGAATCTGATAGAATACCTAGTTGTTACTTGGCTTGATGTGCATAATCGATATTAATCAAAAATCAGAGTCGAAGATGATAAATTGGGGCTCTTTCCGGGTCCGTTTATCCTGTCAGACCCGTCGACAGAATCAAGAGAGATATCGACCATGAATCGAGGTCAAACAGAGATCAGTACCAACCACATAATGGAGATCGAAGAAGTAGTGGGTCCAGGCGAAGTAGAGGTGAGCATCGATCGGTTCGGCTCGGTTGTAAATGTTATCGGTTTGGTATCTAAACCAATAACCGAACCGATGAGATATTGGTTATCAGGTATCGGTTTGTCGGTTATCGGTTTACCCAATAAGAATAAAAATATCCAAAAATTTCATGTTCTTTTCAAAAATTAATTATTTAAAGTTTAAAACTAAAAACTTAACTAAAGAATTAAGATGAGAAATACAGAAAAAATTAACTTACTCTAAGGATTAAGGTCTGAAAATGAAGAGTAACTGCCGAGAGAATCGAGAGAATGAAAGAATGAAGCCGTAAGGTGGCTTTATAGACTTAGTAGGTAAAATTATAAATTTTGTAAAGATTAATGGGCTATCGGTTAAATTGTTAATAAATTGGGCAAACCGAAACCCGAACAGATAACCCAATAGTCAAATAACATTAAACTGTTATCAAACTATTTACCCAATAACCCGATGTTGATAACCCAATAGCATTTTATCATTTCGGGCTATCGGTTATACCCGATATATGCCCAGCCCTAGGGCGAAGTTCTATGTGAAATGAAAGGAGAAATGATCAAGGTCAGAGCATTCGAAGACTCATGAGCAAGAACGGCCTCGACAGGCCTATCGGGCCTAAAAAAGCACCAAGGTTATCGGAATATAACTTTAATGTTGATGTATATGCTATCGTATGAGCTATCGGATGCATCAAAGATACCAAATGGCCTCGACCTTTACAATCTTATCCATCCCAAAGGGATCCTAACTCGATGTGCAAATATCATGGCACTCATGGCCTCGGGATAGAGGATTGCCAATAGTTGAGAGAGGAAGTGGAACGGTCGTTCAACAACAGGCACCTTCAAGAACTTTTGAGCGACGGAGCCAAGAATCATTTCAGAAACAGGGATTCTAACAAACAGACGGAACTAGAAGAACCTTAACACATCATTAACATGATCATCGATAGAGTCGATGTCCCTCAAGGGCTGATGTTGAAGCGCACCAAAGTGTCCATCACAAGGGAAAAACAGAGTCATGATTACATACTAGAAGGAACCTTGGCTTTCAACGACGAGGACGCAGAAGGGACCATGCAACCTCACAAAGATGCACTCGTAATATTTGTAATCATTAATAAAACTCGAGTTAAGCGTGTGTTAATTGATCCAGGTAGCTCGGCCAACATCATCCGGTCGAGAGTCGTAGAACAGATCGGTTTATAAGATCAAATCGTGCCTGCAATCCGAGTTCTAAACAGATTCTACGTGGCATGTGAAACCACTAAGGGGGAGATAATATTACCAATCAATGCCTCCGGGACCATCCAGGAGGTCAAGTTTTATGTGATTGAAGGAGACGTGAGGTACAACGCCCTATTCGGGAGGCCATGGATCCACAACATGAGGGCAGTTCCCTCGAATCTTCACCAAGTGTTAAAGCTCCCAATGCCAAGAGAGATTAAGACAATCTATGGAGAACAACCGGCCAGAAAAAGAGATGTTTTCAGTCGAAGAAGTGATTTTGATATCAACACTCGCAACGTCAAAGGAACCAAGTTCAGGTGCAAAGAAATAGGCCAAATAGTAATCAATGATACCAGCCACAACCCAATCGGATAGGTAGGGGACTGACAAAGATGATTATTATAGGGTTTCCCGATGACTCCGACGCTACTAAATCAACAGTCGAAGAGCTGGAACAAGTCATATTGATCGAGCATCTACCCGATCAGATGGTATACCTGG
This sequence comes from Nicotiana knightiana, assembly GCA_005239525.1. NCBI lineage: Eukaryota > Viridiplantae > Streptophyta > Magnoliopsida > Solanales > Solanaceae > Nicotiana > Nicotiana knightiana. The sequence goes on from MDKJ01368137.1 coordinate 31,296, forward strand.
ACACGGGGTTAACTCCCGAGCTCAGAAAAAAACTCATTCAATTTCTTATAGCTAACATAGATTGTTTTTCTTGGTCCCATCTAGATATGACAGGGATCCCACCGGAGATAAACACTCACAAGCTAAGTCTGGACCCGAAATTCCATTCGGTCAAGTAGAAGAGGAGGCTCCAGTCCGAGGTCAAACATGCTTTCATCAAGGGCGAGGTATCTAAACTCCTTAAAATAGTGTTCATTCGGGAGGTTAAATACTCGGATTGGTTACAAATGTAGTGGTAGTCCCTAAAAAGGGGAACAAATTAAGAATATGTGTACATTATAAGGATTTGAACAAATCATGCCCCAAGGACTCCTTCCCTCTGCCCAACATCGATCGCATGATCGATGCCACAGCCGGCCACAAGATCCTCAGTTTTCTCGATGCCTATTCCAGGTACAACCAAATATGGATGGACCCGGATGATCAGGAAAAAACCTCCTTCATCACTAAGTATTGCACGTATTTCTATAACATGATGCCATTCAGATTAAAAAATGTCAGTGCCACTTATCAACGCCTAGTAAACTGGACATTTGAGGAGAAAATAGGAAAATCGATGGAGGTTTACATTGACGATATGTTAGTTAAGTCTCTGCAAGCAGAGGACAATTTAAAACATTTGCAGAAGACCTTCAACATATTGAAGAAGTACAATATGAAGCTGAAACTGAGAAATGTGCGTTCAGAGTCAGATCAGGTAAATTCCTCATGTTCATGGTATCCAACAGCAGAATCGAGATCAACTCCAACAAAATCAAAACTGTCGAATATATCACGGTCGTGGACAACTTGAAGGTTGTGCAAAGATTAACCGGATGCATAGCCGCCCTGGGGCGATTTATCTCGAGGTCCTCAAATAAGAGTCACCGATTATTTTTGCTATTAAAAAAGAAGAAGAACTTTTCATGTACCCAGGACTGTCAATGGGCCTTGGAGGAACTCAAGAGGTATCTATTGAGCCCAACGCTGCTTCACACACCGAAGGCAGACGAACGACTATTCATGTAGTTGGCAGTATTAGAGATAGCGGTAAGTGGAGTCCTGCTATAGGAAGAACAAGGTACGCAATTTCCAATTTATTAAGTTAGCTAGACTCTAGGTGAGGCCGAAACTAGGTACCCTCACCTAGAAAAATTGGCGCTCGCTTTGCTAAGCGCCTCTAGGAAACTAAAACCGTATTTTCAGTGCCATCCCATATGTGTTGTGACAACTTACCCATTGTGAAATATTATGCATAAACCTGAACTCTCGGGACGATTGGCCAAATGGGCCGTGGAAATCAGTGGGTACGATATTGAATATCAATCTCGGACAACCATCAAATCTCAAATTTTGGCAGATTTCATAGTTGATTTTACATCGGCCCTAATACCCGAGGTCGAATGAGAGTTGTTGATAAATTCGGAGGCGTCCTCCAGAATCTGGACCCTCTTTAAAGACAGTGCCTCAAACGTAAAAAGGTACGAACTTGGCATCGTGTTGAAGCCACCAACATGAATGTAGTTAGATAATCTATTAGGACTGTAAAATTGACTAATAATGAAGCCGAATATGAGAACATGATTGCAAGTATCGAACTAGCCATAATCTTGGGAGTAGAGGTGATCGAAGCTAAGTGCGATTCCCTCCTCGTGGTAAACCAAGTAATGGAACATTCGAGGTGAGAGAAGAACGAATGCAAAGGTACCTGGATAAGTTGCAGGTAGCATTACGTCAGTTCAAGGAGTGGACCTTACAACACGTTCCCCGGGATCAATACAGTGAGTGCGATGCCCTTGCTAACTTAGGGTCATCGGTCAAAGAAGATGATCTCAACTCGGGGACAATCGTACAACTCATGAGATCGATGGTGGAAGAAGGTGATGTCAAGATAAACTCTACAAGCCTGACTTGGGATTGGAGAAACAAATATGTAGAATATCTGAAAGGCTGGAAAACTGTCCTCGGATCTAAAAGAATCAAGTGTCCTACGTACAAAGGCAGCCCGATTTAGCTTGTCCGAAGACGGAACCTTGTTTATAAGAACGTTCGATGTCCCACTAGCGATATGTCTAGGACAGGAGATATCGAGTACGTTCTAAGGGAAATTCATGAGGGCACCTGTGGAAATCATTCGGGTGCCTAATCATTGGTTTGAAAGATGATCAGAGCCGACTATTATTGGATCGACATGGAAAAGGACGCGAAGGAGTTCGTAAAAAAATGTGATGGATGCCAAGTACATGCTCCGATGATTCACCAACCCGGGGAGCTGCTGCATTCAGTTTTGGCACCATGGCCATTCATGAAGTGGGGAATGGACATCACCGGCCTATGGACATCATCGGCCTACTTCTATGGGCACCCGGTAAGGCTCAATTTATTTTGTTTATGACTGAATATTTTTCTAAAAGGGTTGAAGCCCAGGCATACGAGAAGGTTAGGGAGAAGGAAGTCATCGATTTCATTTGGGACCACATCATATGCCGGTTCGGAATGCTTTCTGAGATCGTGTGCGACAACAAAAAATAATTCATCGGTAGTAAAGTAACCAAATTTCTTGAAGACCAAAAGATAAAAAGGATCTTATCAATACACAACCACCCTAGTGGGTACGGACAAGAAGAATCGACCAACAAAACCATACTCCAAAATCATAAAAAGAGGTTTATTGGCGCCAAAGGAAATGGACGAAAATACAATCTAAAGTCTTGTGGGCACCGTACGACCTCGAAGTCCAGTACCGGGGCCACTCTATTCTCATTGGTTTACGGCGCCGAAGCTCTAATGCCGATCGAAGTCGAAGAACCAAGTATCAGATTTCGATATGCAACAAAGGAATCAAATGGCGAGGCCATGAGTACGAGCCTAGAGCTATTGGATGAAAGGCGCGAAGTCTCCCTCGTTCGGTTGGCTGCCCAAAAGCAATGGATCGAGAGATATTACAACAAGGGACAACCTTCGATACTTCAACGTTGGGGACTTAGTATTAAGGAACGTCACGCTGAACACCCAAAACCCGAACGAGGGGAAATTGAGGACGAACTGGGAAGGGCCATATCATATCATCGAAATCACCGGAAAGGGGTCCTACAAACGCAGAACAATGAACGACGAACAACTACCGAGCAATTGTAATATAACTCACTTGAAATAATATTACTGCTAAGGTACGACCCCATTCGTTTTCTTTTCATTTTATTTTACTTATATTTTGGACTAACGCTTGCAGGTAACCAACAAGGAGCAGTACAAAATATTTTAGGCCTGAAAGCACGCGTTGCACTCTTTTACCTTTGAACTAGTTTTTTCCCAAATGGGTTTTCCAGCAAGGTTTATAACGAGGCAACAGTGGATCGTGCTAAATTATAATCGAAGACCGGTCATGAATCGGTGTCAAATATCACATTAATAGTATTCGAGGCTTCTCTATCATCAACCTCAGATAATGGGGGACATAAGCCATAGATATCGACTTTAGCAAGGGAAGAAACTTTGTGACCGAAGGATCTCGATCGATACGATTTATTGTAAGGGCCAAATGGTCAAATGAACTGTGCCCACAAAGGTTGCTCGAGTCCTGACACAAAGCTTGTACACATGTGTAATTATGAAGCACAAGAATAAAAAGAAGTCTCTTCCTTGCGGATAAATATCGTATATTTTTAAACTTTTCTTGCATTCCTTAAGGAATTTCCTACTTGTGATCCCCTAAAGGTATCGAGCCTAAGGGCCACCTTAGTCCGAGTTCAAACGATCGCTCCCACCCGGGGACTGCCGTCCAAAACTAAACTCGAATGGTCTAAGCTATCAGAGCTCGGGGGCAGGCAACACCCAAATTTTAAAGGCTACGACCACCCCCACTCGGGGACTGTCATCTTAGATAAGCCCGGATAACTCGGGATAACGATATTAACACGGGGCAACACCCAAACTAAAAAGGCTACGGCCATATTGACATGGCTCGGAGACGTCCGAGACCCGTAACAAAAACAACAAGGCCTTAAAATTTCTTAACCGGTTCTAAAGGCTACCCTCGGCAAACTATGATCTAAAAAATTCTAAGTACTTTGGGTGAGAAAAATTTTCCGATCACACCGAACTTTCGTGATGCCTTAAAATGAAATAAAGTCGAAGGCAAGGTTTGTTTGAACCACTGAACATGACCTAACTGTTTCATGCTAAGGCATTTAAATCTTTGCAAATATAAGTAAATAAAGCAAAGAGAAAATTGAAAAGCTATTGAAGGAAAAAAGCCTTATATACATAATCAAAAATTCTTTTTTTAAGGGCCAAATAGCCCCGATACAAATTTTTACTAAGGCCAAATGGCCTCGATAAAAGGATAATACAAAAAAAACAAAAACATCTAAAAGGGCCTAATTGGCCTAGTATTCGTGGGGGCAGCATCATCACCTTCGGGGTCTCCGCCACCCTCGGACTCGCCCAAATATTTGGACTCCTCGTCATCTTCGGGATAGGCCAATTTTTTGGCCTTGGCTTCGAGCTCTTTGGCACTTTCAATCTTAGCCGATAAGTCGAAGCCCCGAGCATGAATTTCCTCAAGGGCCTCCCTCTGAGATTGCCACCTCGTGTGCTCGATGATATCTTTTGCTCGAACCTGAGCTGCTTTTCCATCGGCTTTATAAATGGCCACCATCTCGCCGGCATCAAATTTAATTACTTTGGCCTCCGACTTGACCGTTTCAAGCTCCTTGGCCAGATTTTCTCGATCAGAAACGGCCGAATTCAGCTGGGACTGGAGCTCCTCGATCTTCTTGGCTTGCACCAAGGACTTTTTCTTTAAAGCTCGAAGTTGGAACTCAGCCGAAGCCAGTTGTGCTCGAGCGGTCTCCTTTTCTGAGACCAGGCAGTCCATATTATTTTTCCATTCTTCGGCCTCGGCCTTTACCGCATCCACCTCTGCTTGGAGCTGTCCGATCCGGTCAAGCTTCTGTTGGACCTGTATATTCGAACCATTAGACACCGTATTTGAATCATCTTCCCTAACCTCAAATACTCTTCTTACCTGCTCGACCAGGTTGGCATGATCCTTCCTAGCTGCCTCCAGCCCAGCTTGAAGTTTCTTGACCTTTCCCTCACGTTGCTCGATAAGAAGTTTGTAAGCATCCCTCATCTCAATGAGCTCTCGGGTCTCAGCCTCATGGTGGTTTAACCCTTCTCGATATCGGAAAAAAGTCTCGTGATGAATCATCATGGCCTAATAACACAAAGGAAAGGGTTAGGATTATTTATGACTTAATCTAAGTACATTATAAAATAGTCGTCAAGAGGCATTCGAAGCTACCCGGTTTAATGCCAGTTAGGCTTCGTTGAAAAAGCAGGGCGCTTCCATTTCCTTCATCTTTGCTTGATCTTCTTCAATCACCAGGCAAAGATAACTTGCAACCCCTACGGGGGCAGAGAGGACCCGAGCATCCTTCGGAATGGACATCATAATTGACCGCTTCCAGTCAGGATCTGCACTTGGGGCTGGGAACCGATTTACTAGTTTCAAACTTAATGAAGGCCCACTGGTTCCAGAACACGAACTCTTCTTTGGTACTGGTAAGTCACCCAACCCGGTGACGTCCTTCGAGGTGGTAGAGTCTAAACCATCAAAGAAGTTGTGAAAGGGGTCTCCCACCCCGTGAGGCCCCTCATTTGGGCTTCCTTTCAGCATTTGGGCCTCGTTGATCATGGATTCAGTAAATGAAGGCGACTCGGAGAGATATATCACCCCAAGTGCATCCTTTGGGTATTATCCTCTTCCCAAGAATCACCGGCCGCGGTCTCTTTGTCGGCCTCCCTAGCTTGTGCTAAAACGACCCCTCCCCTCTCTAGTTTTGAGGCCTCGACCACTGCGTCCTCATCCGCCCCCTGGTTTGAGATAGTTCATTATCGTCCCGCACGGGGGCCACCAATTCAGAAGCTTCTTCTTCTTCTTTGGACTCATCCCTCAGCCGATGGAGTGAGACCGATGGGAGCTCCCAGGCGTTGGTGTTTTCCTTGGATTTGTGCACCAACCTCCTTTTTTGTTTTTTCTTCTCCGAGTTTGGAGAACTCGGAGACCTTATCATCTTCTTCTCCTCACCCTACCTCAGAACAGTGGACTCGGCGGGGCAATCCTCGTCGCTAGATGGAGGCCTCATGACGACATCCTTGGAAAGACCTGCAAAGAAAAAAAAAAGAAATGAGTAAAAACAGCACAGAGGAAACCCAAGTGTTGTTCACTCGAGAAAGGGATCTCACCTTGAGAATGGGCCTCCCACCGACCCTTCAAAAGTTCGCGCCATGCGCGCTCGGAATACGATTTCTATGAGACAGTTCCCTCAACCCACTCCTTCAGTCAAGGAACTGCATCTGGAACCCTAGAAATAGCTTCATCGTCACCAAACATCGATAAGAAAGGAGAAAAAGAGAGTAAAAATAAAATTCTAGGAAAAATGGAACTTTACTTACGTTTTTTGTTCCACTCCTTGGGGAAAAACATGTCCTTGGCCGGGATCAGGTTCAGGGTCCTCACTCGGACAAATCGTTCTAGCCAACCTCAGTCTCGATCTTCATCGATGCTCGAGAACGGGGCTTTATTGGACCGGCGCACAAGTTTAATCAGCCCCCTTCCCCGGAAGAATCGGGGACTGTATAGGCGCATCAGATGGTCAATGGTGAATGGGAATCTATCAATCTTGCTCACGAAGAATCAGCGAACAATGATTATCCTCCAGAATGAGGGGTGGATCTAACCAAGGTACACCTCGTACCTTTTACAGAATTGGATGATCACGGGGTCTAACGGGCCCAATGTAAAGGGGTAAGTGTAAACACTAAGTATCCCTTAACATGGGTAGTGATACCTTCTTTGGGACCGGGAACCACCACGCCTTTTCTGACCCAGTTGTAGTCCTTTTTGACTGTATGGAGGATCTTTTCAGTGATCGAGCAAATATACCGCGAGAATTGCTTACCCCGGCCCGGAACGGGTGAAGGTTTTTCAACCTTGAAGTCGGCAGTCACTGAGCACCCGCCAGGAGTAAACGCGCCAATAGGAGGTTCTGCCGCTGGTTCCTCGCTGGCCGGCCGTGATGAAGAAGCAATTTCATTTTGAGGAACTGCCTTAGAAGTCTTCACTATTTTCTTTTAAATAAAGATGGAGGAGAGGAAGTTAAAAGGTTACGCTTAATGTTTTGGAGTGAAGACAACCGAGAGTTCTTACAAAGATCTCAAGAAATCTGGGTAAAAGTGCTAGAAAATGCAAAGATTTTTAAGAAGAAGAGTAGAGAAGGTTTGGATGTAAAGTTTGAATGAATGAAGAAGGGGTATTTATAATTTTCAAATGACGGTTCAAAACCAGGAGTGACTGACCAACAACCGACGAGTATTTAATGCCATTAGACGTGACTGACGAGATGTTTCGTTCATTTTGTCGTTTCTGATGCGGAGTATCAAGGCGAGAATCGGGAGCTCATATCGTTTCTCGTCGTTTACTCTCCGAACAACAAGGGGACTATCTGTATACGGTCGAAATCGGGCCCGTCTATTGCATGACATATTTGGATTGAAACGTGAAAGGTTGAAGATCGACCATGGGTTCCATCGAACTAGATACGAGGTTAGAATGCCCGTCCTTGAGAACATCGAGTCCATAACCCCAGAATTGACCATTACCCCGAATGAGCTCGAGAAAATATTATCAGACCAAATAATGGAAGGCCGAAATACCCGTAACCGGTCGGGTATCATAGCAGGAATCTCAGCACGTATCAATGAGAAACCGGCTAATTAGCAAATCATGAGATTTTTTACCTTTTATAGAATTGTACCTAAAGTAGGATTCCCTTACTATATAAAGAGAATTTGATTATTTGTAAAACACATTGTAACTTTCATTCAGAAACAACATACTGTTATTTTCTCTTTAACTTCTATTTCAACTGTGTCTTCACACTAATCGAAGTGCATTTTGCTAAAGGGTGGCTCTCCCCCAAGGTTGTTATTGTTCAATTCGTGTTGTTTGAGTTTACTTTATCATACTTTTAACCGGCTTGGCCAAGCTGGAAAAATCTGCTTATTTTGAGAAGTACTTTTCGAAAAAAGCACTTTTGGAGAGAAGCAGTTTGTGTTTGGCTAATCAATCTGAAAACCACTTTTGAGCAATAATTTGTGTTTGGCCAAGCTTTTCAAAAAGTGTTTTTAAGTATCAAATTACAAATAAGGACATGAAGAGATTTACTCAATAATTAATATTATATGAATAAATAAATAATATCAAATATTTATTATTAAAGATAATGATTAAGTTTTTTCATTTTATTTAAGTGAAATATGAAAATCAAATTAAAAAGTACTTTAATTATTTTAAGATGATTTAAATATATCAAAAAAATTATTTTACAAATATAAAAGCATTCATCCCAAATGTTACCATATATTAGAAAGTTATCCTAAAAATATATAAAAAAAATTAATACATAAGGAGAGTTCTATAAAATAATCTCTAATGGTAAATATTAGGTTTAAAATAAGCAAGGTTATTTTGATGTATACCATATTTTGCTAAGGGTATTCTTGGTAAGAAAAAAAGTCAAAATTACTTCTGCTTCTGTTTCTGGAAAAAATTACTTTCTTTGCTTCTCTAAAGCTGCTTCTACTTCTTCCCAAAAGTACTTTTTTTCTAAAAAAGAACTTGGTCAAACACCTCTTGAGAACAAAAGTGCTCTTTGAAAAGAAAAAAAAACACTTTTAGAATGGGAAGAAGCTTGGCCAAACACGCTATTTATTTCTAATTACAATTTAACTTATCGCTTTGTGTCAACTTAATACACGTATCATTAAAATTATTTAAAAATTTAATTGTTATCCGAATTTGATAATATACAGACCCTCCTAGCTAGAGGTGTTGCCAGGAAAACAAACAGAAAAGAGCTGATTCGAATTCACTTAGTGGTAAAGCTCGATTGCTTTCAGTTCGGGATTGACTGGATTTGATATAGTGAAAAGTTAAATTAGACTCGATAATGTAGTAAATTTAGTCAGATGCAACTCGACTTATCTTCAATCATCAGCTTGACACCCAAGGCTATGTCCATCCGCGCAAAAAGGAAGGAATTTTAAAAAGTGTATGACTTTGTACCAAAAATAGTAAAATAAGAAGAATAGTAGTTGATGATTTACGTCATAAAACCCTGGATAGGATGCTAATGTAAGAAGAAGAAATTGCTGAGCTGGAGTGCCCTCCCTTTTGACAATCTGACACGAGTAGTCCGTCCAAAGCTGACAAGGCGCCCACATATGCATCCAAAAACGTGGTCGCCGCTCATGACGTTTTACTTATTTATACAAAATTGCACTGCCGGACTTCCCATTCTTCTGCTTACGCACTTCCTTTCCAAGACAAATGAATTGGAATTGCTGAATTCTTTCTTTATCCAACTATTACACCCTCCGTTACTATTGTACTCTGCCATAACGGCCTATTAAATAACCAACGAGATCCTTTCCTATGTCAACATTAACCTATGTGTGACATGAAGACCGGATTTTACTTAATTATCATTGTAAAAATGGTATGGAGTAGTCACTTTTTAATATGGTATTAAATTCTTTTTTAGTAAAAATAGTTAGTGCTTTATTAAAATTAATATAAAAAGACGGTTTTATCGTTTCTTCATGAGTGCTGTGTAAAAATTAAGGACATGGTGTCCTTAACTTCATGAATACCGTAAATATTAAGAACATGGTGTCCTAAAATTTAACAACAGAATGTGCAAATACATGATACTTTGTCATTAATATTCACACAACACTCATGAAGTTAAGGACACCATGTCCTTAAAATTTACACAACACATGTCCTTAATATTTAGATTGCACATATGAAATTAAGGACATAATGACCTAAAGTTTAAAATAAAAGGTGCTAATTCAAGACAATTTGTCCTTTATATTGATACATCACTCATGAAGTTAAGGATATCGTATCTAACATGATTATATTTTCGTTCGGATAGATAAAAATTTATTAAAGCACTGACTAAAAAGTAAATACATTTTAAATATTGGCTCAAGAATAAATACAATTATAATTAGTGGTTAACAGTGCACTTCCCCCAATTACATTCACGGTATGCAAAATAATTTGCACCGTAAGAATAATGTAATCAGTTGAACAAATTGTCTGTTTTATTTTTCAGGTTACTAACTTTTCTTATTAAATTTAATTAATTACCTATAAGCACCTTTTAAGTGATCCAGTTAAATTTTTTTTTTACAATTTAATGTATACTCGCCCATCTTATTTTACGTGTTATTTTTTGGCTGGATCCAAAATTTACTTGAAAGAGAACTTTTTAAACTTATGCTTTAAGACAAGTCACATAATTTATGGCTATAAATTATTTGTAAAAAATAAATTTTTATTAAATATTAAAAAAAAAGTGTACAGATTTAAGAGGAAATATCATATAAATAAGGAATTTTTACATTCCTATACACTATTTGAAACTTTATTACTCTCCCTACTCAAGTTTCAATTTAATTACATCATATATACAAATTTACCAATTATATACACTTTAGGAATTAAATGAGTATCCCTTTATACTAGGAATCAATTATTTCACATCTATATTCTCTCACCCTCATGCGCGCTCTCTCTCTCTCTCTCTCTCTCTCTCCGTCTCTATCTTTCTCTCCTGCTCTCTCCCTCTCTCTACGTCTCTCTCTATCTCTCAATCCCTAATTCCAGTACTGTAGAGCAAAGGAAAAGAGAGCAGCAGTTCCATGTTTATTGAAATTTCAGTAATGTAGCGCTGAAGGTGTTGCACAATTGGTGTTCAAATTCCAGTAATGTTGCACAATTGGTATTCAAATTGAAATTGTCAATCAATAAATTTTGAAGCTGTTTGACTCTCCACCGTTGACAACCATTAAAAAGCTTTGAGTTCGAATTTGGATTTTCAAAAATTATTATTTGTTTGGATTGGGTGTTATTGCAAACAGTTGGGAATATTATTTGGAGTTTATATCTCAATTTTGAGGGTGTTTTGGTGAAGATTAGACTTGATTTTGGCTGAATTTCAGATTGAAACTCGAAGAAGAAGAAGATGAGAAGAAGGAGAAGAAGAAGACATGAGAAGAAGAAGAAGAAGAAGACATGAGAAGAAGAAGAAGAAGAAGAAGAAGAAGGCATGAGAAGAAGACTAAGAAGAAGAAGAAGACATAACATACATTATACCTATGAAATTTTAGTAAAGTTGAATTGTAGAAAAATTGTATTCTGTTGTTTATATATATATTTTTATTTAAATATTGTATGAAAGTTGAACAATATATATTGTATAAAAATTATAATTAAGTTGTATGATATTGTAGTTGTATATGACTGGGTAGAAATAATATATGAAAGTTGTAGATAAGTTGTATAATATATAATTAGTTGAATGAAATTTATTTTTACTATGTATAAACAGAATATACAAAAGACATATTGTATAAAATTTATTTAAAAATTGTAGTTAAGTGGTATGATGTAGTAGTTATATATAATTGGGTAGAAATAATATATGAAAGTTGTAGATAAGTTGTATAATATATAATTAGTTGTATAAAATTTGATAAATCAGATACAAAATATACAAAATACATATTGCATAAATTTGTATAAAAATTATATTTAAGTGGTATGATATTGTAGTTGTATATAACTGGGTAAAAATAATATATGAAAATTGTAGATAAGTTGTATAATATATAATTATTATGTATATATTATACTTTTATACTTTTATTTTTTCCATTAACTTCAACCAAATATTGTCCAAATTCCTAGTAATGTGTATTTCAGGTGTTGGACGGGCAAAAGGTGGTTCAATTGAGGGCCAAGGAGTTGGGTTTTCCATTCAAATACCGATATATCAAAGACGCTCTGAAAGCAATCTTGTCTTGACTCATGAGACCATCATTCATCAACTAATTTTCTATACATCTTTAAGTTGTCAACTTCATAGGGTCCAAAAGTGTATTGAGCTAATGCATTTCAATGGCGTGGGATAAAAAAGGAGAAACAAATAATTGTTCTCTTCTTTGTCTGGACATATTTTCCTCATTTTGTTCAATTTTTAAGCATCAAGCCTGTTTGAAAAGTATGTGCACCTTCATACCGGTCAATGCAAGTCCTCCATGCGTATTATAAATTGAGTCATTTACAATTAACTATTCAAGAACTCTAGAGCGAATTCACAAATAAATTTGAATTTTCAACTCAAGCTATATACATCAGTTGAGATCTGAGGGATTTAGATTCTCTAAATCCCTAAATATAAGTTCAATCGGGAGAGAAGAGAGGAGAGATGAGAGAAAAAAGGAAAAAGGTGTAACTAAATCCCTTGATTGAAGACACAAATAATGGATAGCGAACCTTTCAAGGTAGATTGTATATATTTTGTAACTAAAATGTGTCTAGATCGAATAAATATCAAACCATGCACATTTTTCGTAATAAAATTTCAAATAATATATAAGAATGAAAAAATCCGGCATATAATTATAGGGACTACTAGTTAAACGCATGTGAGGAGTCTAACGTAACCGCAACTGGCCCGCTGGAGTTAAGAAATAATTCTTGGTAGGTCCTGTGTTAATGTCAGCCACGAAAACAAGGGTTAATAATTATAGTAACTACATAAAATAGTTTAGACCATCTTAGGACAAAATCTAATTCTGGGTTAATGCGTACTCTCGGAGTACACGTAGGACAATTAGTAGGTGTACAGGTGGAAGAGAAGTTTTCCTCTATTAAAAATGAATTAATAGCATTAAATAATTATTGAATCTCCGCCTTCCGTGCCATGCTTGGGTCACTCGAGTTGCTCTTTCTCTTTCCAAGTAGCTTAATCATTCCATGAAAGGTTACCTTCTCTTTTGTTTTCCTGACGTATACAGCAAATTGAATTGATGTGTGCCTCCATATAAATTTGTGAAGACCGGATCATACGGAGCTATAACAATTAGTTGACATAAACACACAAAAACTCAGAAAAAGAGAGAGAGAGAGATGGGTGTGAGGGTTGTGAATGCCATAGGAGAAATGTTGCCATGCACAGCAATGGTCATAATAGAAGCTGTCACTATTTTCTTGACTATTATGGCCAGCACTGCCATGTCCAAGTTTGGGATGAGTTCTTTTGTATTCGTGGTCTATACGAATGCTCTTAGCTTTATCCTTCTCATTCCGTATTCCATCTTTTTCCACAGAAGAGACAGGTGCGTATATATTTTCCCGAAATCTTGTTTTCTCTTTTTCTTTAAGATCAATGCAAGGGTGACTTAGAGGAGGACCAGTGTTAATCTTTCTCTTTCTCAATAATTGCAGGACAGAAGAGCCATTATTCACGTTTCCCCTTCTTCTGCGTGTCTTCTTTCTTGGTTTAGTAGGGTTAGTACGACTCTGATCTCTTGACTCTTTCTCTCTGTCAAAAGATTAAACACAAATAACCACTTTATATAGATGGTCTAAAGATAAACTTGAAATATTGGTCCAAGATTATTTTCTTTATTCATGTATATTGGAATTTAGAGTTTCTTAACTTCGTAAGACACCAATTATATTCGTATGAGTTGGTGGTTTCACTTAATTTTGCATGCTATTGATCTTGATTAGTGTGGTTAAAGTTTTAAGAGAAGAATAATCATATGAATTTAATCTGTGTGGTTACAGGGTAACAATAGCGCAGAACCTTGCATTCGCGGGACTAAGTTATAGTTCTCCAATAGTAGCATGTGGAGCTGCGAACATGCTACCAGCTTTTTCTTTCATTGTTTCCATTATTCTCAGGTTCTTTTCTCCTTTTCATTATCTTATGGCCTCTTGATTTGAAGCAGACTTGAGACTACTAACTTTTTCCTTTCTTTTTCTACTTTATTTGCTCCTTAATTAAAACTAGAAGGGAAAAAAGATACCAGCAATACGTACTATTACAGAGGTTGTAATTAATAATGGAAACTTTTTTTGTGAAAGAGACTTGTTGAAGTCATACTTAAATAAATTAAGTTTTAGATGAAATGATCACACACTTCAATAGGGTATTAGAGCAGGCACAGGTCTTTCATACGAGTCTTATCTCCACTTATTATCGAATAAGTAAATAAATAAACAAATAAAAATATATTTTCTTTAACAATTTAATCTTTTAGATGAGATGGTCGCGTACTTTAATCCGAAGAAAATTGTGAGAAATTTTTGAATGATGTAAGATTAAATATTGTACGTGTGTGTGTCTCAGGTATTCAGGAGTCCGTTTTTTCGGTATCAAAATGATGGACCATACTTTGGAAGTGAATGGTATTAATTAGTAATGAAAAATAGCAAGAAACTGATGTAATTGGTAGGTCCAGAACTGATGAAGTGAATGGACCTACTACTACATGCTACTGTTTGCGAAATTCTGTATATATATATATACACACACGTAAATACCTTAAAAATGGTTAATGTAAAGCAGTCATTTGAGTTACACTAATTGAGCAGATTAATGTACACCATAGCATAAAAATTCGGGGTCCGCCTCTACTTCCAATAAAAAAAAGTAGATTTTCCAACCACGTATTCTGGGAAATTGGCTGAGTGAAGAAAAGTTTACTACCGTTTTAGCTCAAGCTTATCATTTTTGACTGTGAAAATTACCGTTTAGGAACTTATGATTATGAGTATTCTAAAGAAGCATATGACTTTGTTTAGGAAAATAAGAATTGACTGGAAGAGCCAAGGAAGTCAAGTAAGAGTAGTTGGCACCTTAATATCAATAGTGGGGATATTATCAATGACTTTCTACAAAGGTCCAGTGGTCAACAAATATTCTCCTTCTTTCCTTCAGCTAGCAAGACCGCACCTCCTCGTCTTCACTTCAACACATGAGAATTGGGTTCTTGGTTGTTTCTTGTTTGCAGCTGCATCATTTGCTCTTACCATATGGAATATTATTCAGGTTTCCTTTATTATTCTTTTCAGTTGATCTTTTTCCTTTCGGGTTTAAGTTCTATTAACTAATGGTTTAAAGAATATCCACATAGATCATTTACAACAACAACAACAAACCCAGTTTAATCCCAACATGTAGGGTCTGGGAAGGATAGTCTGTACGCAGACCTTACCCCTACCTAGTGCGCATGCAGGTAGAGAGGTTGTTTCCAACAGACCCTCGGCTCAAGAAAAGCAAAAAAAAAAAGAAAACATACCGTAATAATCTACATAGATCATTTATAAGGTAAATTACACACGAAGCTCTATAACAAACATCAACTAATATAACCTAGTAAAATGGTAGTAGTAAGTAACTTGATATAACATAAAACTCTACATGTATATAACTTAAATCCTCTTTGTTTTCTCTCTCAAACAGAAGGTTTACATTGAATGAAATTGTGTTTATTTTCAGGCGGGTAGTAGCAAGAAGCACCCACATGTGATGAAAATAACGTGTCTTTACACCTTGTTTGGGACGATCCAATCTGCAGTATTTGCTTTATTTATGGAAAAAGATGTCAGTGCATGGAGGCTTAAGCTTAACTTTGAACTTGTTGTCATTGTTCTAACTGTAAGCTCACAAAAGCAGTACTCAAGACTCTAATTAAGTTAATAAATTGTTAATTTTGCTATTCTTACGCTGATGCTTTCATACAATACGTAACAGGCAATATTTGGAAGTTTAATACGTAGCAGTGTCCAGATGTGGTGCATGCGATTAAAAGGGTCTTCTTATGCACTCTTTTTTAAGCCCGTGGGAGTTCCAGTTGCCAGCACTTGCGGTTGTGTGCTTTTTGCTGCTACTTTTCACTATGGAAGGCAAGCTTAATTAATTTCTTCTTTTCAACGATATATGCAATGATATTTGCCTCTGTACAAAATTATGTCATCAAAGCTAAAACCTAAAATGGGTAGTTTATGGTATAAATATTTTCAAATATAAAAAATATGATTTTTAAAAATATCTTAAAAGGAAGTAATATCATATAAAATAAAATAGAGAGAAAGTATTGTTTTTCTCTTCTCTATTCGTGGGTGAAACATAGTTGAAAAAGATTTACGTTAAAGTATACCAAAAAAAGGAGTAGAAACGATAAATTAGAAAAACAATTTCATTTTGTTATTTTCAAAAAGATTTATTTGTCCACTAACACTGTACAATATTTTTGTACATGTGATAGATAGATAGATACAATTTCTATACAGATGATATCTATATATATTACTTCACCCGTTTCAATTTATGTGAACTTATTTCCTTTTTGATTCGTTTAAAAAAGAATGACCCATTTCTAAATTTGGTAATTATTTAGCTTAAACTTACAATTCTACATTTAGTGAGAAGCTTTTATAACCACACAAATAGTATGGGCTCCTTCTTGACTTGTTTAGAACCACAAATTCCAAAAGTCTTTATTTTTTCTTAAACACCGTGCCCAGTCAAACGGGTTCACATAAATTAGAACGGAGGGATTAACAATTTAGTTATAATTATCTTTATAAGTGATGTGATTATTATAAATACTTTTTCATATACTTACACGATCTTAACGCCCATGAATTTGTACAGCATGTTGAGCGCTTGTATATGTGGACTTGGTTATTACACTACACTATGGGGACAGCTCAAAGAAGACGACACAAAGAAAGACATCAAAGGCAACGTGTCAACTTCTGATGAAAAAGTCCCTCTTCTACAAGAACAAGAAGAAGATGATGATTCACAGGTGTAAGAGTATAGCAAACAAGATCAAACCAATTGTAAATATGTATTGGAGGGTGTGTTTTTGGGAACCCTCTATCGCAAGTTAAGTTGAAGTTTTAATTAGAAGCGTTGGGTTTCAGAATAATGTAACGTTTGTGATTAATCTAAGAGCGAGTGTCTTTTAATTTATGATGACACTTGGATTGTGATGTGCTAATAATGGAGCGAAGATATTCTACACAATCTAATGAATGTCTATATATACACATAGATGGTGTATTTCGTTCAAGTTGTGAGTGCAGGGAACCTTTACAAAAGCTCCAATTTATAGTAGGCAAATATGTTAAGTCTCTCCATCAAAGACATAACTGAAGCATAATGAGCATTTAATGAATTGGAAAGCAAAGTCTTTTCATAGAAGAATGAATTATTAACACATTTAACAGAAACGAATAAATTTTTTCTGAAACAATGTAGTAAATGCTGACCATTTTAATGAAGAATTAACTTACATTCTCCCACTTGATCTGCATATACATATTTAAAGTTATTCTATCTTATAGAAAAGAAAGAAACATAACACATGGATCATAGTGATAGGTCCTCTAAGAGAGTAGTATCTTCCATGTATCACAACTTATCATGCCTCTAAATCTTAGTCCATATTTTTTAATGAATAAACCCAATGTTTATTCTAGGTCCATACTCTAGCGATATTTCTCAAAGTATGAGAAATTTCATATTATAATAGTTTCATTAATATTTGTTGCTACAACGATAATTTACATAGTGAAACCAAGTCGCATTCTAACAACATGATCCTTAAATTTTTGCGGTGGCATGCCTTTAGTTAAAGGATTAGCTAACATTAATTCGGTGATAATATGCTCAATGACCACTTTTTTGTCTTTAACACGTTCGCTTATGGCTAGATACTTAATGCAAATGCTGCACCCTATTTTGCACGAGTCAAAACAAGATTCAACTTGTGATTTCTCTATTATTGATGAAAGAGAGCCACCGCCTAATATTTAAAGGTATACTAGGGTACCTATTCAGTTGTTAAATCATTATCCTATTAGTCTGCTAACTAGTTAGATTTGGGTAAGGGTTCTTAATCTTCTAAGGGGAAGATGTTACGCATCCTCTAGAATCTGCTTAAGGTAGCTCCATAGGGCTTAGACTAGGTTCAGGGAGTTAAATGTTTGTATTCTACTTAGTTAATGCTTGAAAATGTATAGTTTACTCTCTGTCATGTCTAAAGCTTATCGTTTTGAAAGATAATAGTACATGCACTTTGAAAAAGAGGATATTGGTTTCATTCATAAAAAGCCTTTAAGAAAAAATTTACATGATTGAAAGAATTTTGGAAGTACATCTATAGTCTTTATATTTGCAAGCTTTGTAAAATATGATTAGTTTTAAAATGCTTTATCTTTGAGATAGAATGGTTATAACTCTAGTAAAGTAAAGGCAATTAGAAAAATAGGCTATAGGTATACCATAATGATTGATTTTAAATTTAGCATCCACGTTTAGAAGAAAGATCATTTGAAGTATTCATTGGTTGTGACTGTGTTTCGTTTTTTTTTTTTGTAGAAAAATGTCCTTGAAATCGTTTTCGATTCCAGCTTTTTAAAGAAGGGAGCTGCTTGTTTTTCTTTTGAATCTGTTTTGAACTTCAAAACATCATGAAAAAGTGGTTAGCATGAATGAAGATAAAAATTGTATAGCAGAAGTAACTAAGCATGTTGAAGTTATTGAACCTACGTAAGTAAGCAGTGATTTACTTTTTAAATTACCTATGGACTTTGGTTTGTATAGGTTTCTAAAATATTTCGAAGATGATAAAGAAAATATTCAATCAATATCGTTAGTATTATACACACATATAAAGGCAGAATAGCCTAATAAACACTTCTACTTGTCCCGCTTTGTCATTCCGGTTTCGATACTCTACGAAGTTTCATGCAGGCGCTCGTAGTTTTTAAAATTATTACTTTAAACCCCTCCAGCCTCGCGTTTTCTTCACACACACAACATGGATGACACATCATAGTCCACATCAGATTTTTAATGACACATCATTCTTTTTTTTAATTTAATTTCAAAATTTTAACTTTATCCTTTTTTTCACTCCACTCCACCCCCACCCTTGACCACCTATCTCTATTTTTTAGAGCAGAAACAACACCATAATTTTACTGCCTTTACCGACAGAAATACCACGGTGGACAACTAAAACCCATTATTTTTCAATTTTTCATCGCCCATCTCCCTTTTGGAGATTTTTTGTCAAACGTCGTTGCTCACTACTTCAAATCCACCATGTAAATCACCTTTGAACTTCTTTTCTCCATTAATGCTAATGCACCACTACTAAAATTCCTCAATATTTTCATATGCCGGCACAATTTTATATTGTACACCTCACCTAATTTCACAAAGACCTTCATCAACCACTCTTCACCCTTCAAAACCGCTGGATCTCCAGCACCTTACCATAAATTGCCCAAAAAAAATAATATTTCAGCTTCTCTTATCAAATAAAATTCCACCATTAAATATCCGCTTCACCACCTGCGAATATATTAGTCCTGAAATGATTGTTACTCAAACTAGATTTAATAATGCCAATAGACATAGATCTAATTCATCTCAAAAACATTAATGGTCGTTGTTCTTCAAAAAAAATTTACTACTTTTTTTTTCAAATATGGACTGAAGGTTTGTGAAAATAGGGAGGGAAATAACAGGAAAGGAATAAGGGAGAAATAGAAAACAGAAATGGAGGAGGGGTGGGGAAAGAACGGGAAAGGGAAAGGGTGGAAAGAGAAAAAGAAATGGGGTTGGGGTGGGGAAAGAAGAAAGAACAAATATATTTTTTTTGTCTTTTACCTTTACTTTTACTTTTTATTTTTTCTTCTTATTTTAATCATTTTTAGTCTAACGTTTTTATGTTAACTCTTGTTATACGCGTGAAGTTCACGTATTTTGTCCAACTCAGTCACGAAATTGCCACATATGCTTGGTCAACGGTCAGAGGGGTTTAAAATAGTGTATTTTAAAAATTATGAGTGTCTGGATAAAACTTCATATAGTATCGGATCGGGATGACAAAGCGGGATAAATAGAAGTGTTTATTAGGATATTCTTGCCCACATGAAAAACTGATTTATTTAAAAGCAATAAAATAGAAAAGAGAAGACGGGGCTGGAATCAGAGTTTGGGCTTAAAGGAACGCCAGGCCTAGCAGATATCGAACAACAGCAGTATCTAGTGACTCGGACTTTAGGTTGGAACTTGGGCCTGAGTTCTTGAGAACTCAACGGGCCCAGTTCAGTCAGATATGCAAAAGAGAGAGAGATATTAGTGAACGAGGCCCAATATAACATTTATATGCAGCTAAGGGTACAATAGAACCAATGTGAGGCCTAATTAAACCGTAACATCTACTGTAATTAAGGATGCAATAAAGTCAATGTAAAGTCCAATAGAGTAAACAAAATAATATTCGCAGTGAAGCCTTTTCTTTCATTTGGCACTAACCCTAAAGCGATTAATAAATGTCAATGGTTAAGAGCTTAAGGTAAAATCCCGTTCATGGACAAGACAACCTTTGGACCTGTGGCACTTCAGAGTTCACAAGGGTCTCATGGACCTGAGCAATTCTTGTGTCAGGGAGGGCGCCTCAATCCAAAAACCAGATCCTACTCCTAAATACCCTTAACCACTCACCACTCATTCCTCCCTACATGTTTAAGTACCAATGAGGCATTGACTGTAACATCTAACGTAGCAGTAGCAATAACACACAGATTCAAGTACGCGCACCTCTGACATAAATTATACAGAGCACCATTGATTATGAGATACCAGATTGCATTGTTGAGATCACAACCCAAATACAAGTTTGTAGTACACTGTCAACACTTTCAATAGACATAAGAGTACTCAAATAAACCAACCAAAGATATAAGTAAAGAGACAAACACCAATAAACTAGTTTAGAAGTCCAGATGCTAAATCAGATGACTCGAAGGGTAAAGAAGGTTTATGTACAACAACCTTATTGATCCTCATGGCGGATTCAAGTTTGCAGGAGTTCTTAATTGAATTTACAATACTTTAACAACTTATCACACTATGTTCAAATATCAGAGGTTCACACGCATAGGTTAAATCTTCACTTCTTACTAGATGTATAAATTGATAGCCTCATTCAGAATCATTAAAGAGTAACAAGAGGGGTATTCGTGCAGGCAAGCAGGTTAATCCTAACTTAATCTAATGACACGATCACCTTCCCTTTAAAATATCACAATCTTATATTCATGCTAGGCTCGTTAAGAATTAAGGCACTCATATAAACACAATGCAGTGTTTTGGCAGGGCAAGTAAGAATCAATCCCTCAAGTTCTTTCAATGATCACAACTGACTTATGTCCCAAATCCTATATGGTTAGTCCCTTAGAATAAACAAGATGCAACCTTCTTCTTTATAAGATAATACAGTTCTAAGAGAGAGGTGTAAGAGCACAAGCATAAACATGGAAGCCAAGCAAGAATTATGTTTAAAACAAGAATGAGTGTATAACCTTAAGAGAGGGCCCCCAAGCACATACATAAGATCTTAAAAGATATGCAAGACTATAGATTGTAGTAGAGGATCAGGTAGCATAAAATCAGATTAACGGGTTCATTATAGAAGCTCCAGAACAATGAAAACATCACATATATCAAGTAAGGATGGTTCTAATAGCAGGATAATCGGTCTAGGTAAACAAGTTGAGTGTAATAGTCTAAACATGATGAAGTTCAGTTCAATATAGCCAATCCAAGAGATAATGCACAAATACAATAACTGCATCTCTTAATCAAATTCTTGAGAACAATCAAGAGCATAGCTTAAGCTAGGTTAACAATAACTGACAGAATACATACAAGATTAAATGCAGAAACTCACTAGAACTTAGTTCAACTACTTTAGGACATATTTATACAGTGAAGCTCACAGATATGGCCATGCAGACATGTAGGTTAACATGAGACCTTCACAAAAATATTTCATGGAGTTAAAGAATAACAAAAACACATTTGAAGAGAGAAGGTAGCTCAAACAACTTAGCTGATGCACTTTAACTACAATGACAGTCCTGTATTTATCCTTTAAGTGTCACGATTACCATAGTCTCAGTTTTATCAAATAAACGACTCAAGTACAAAATATAGATCAACCTGTAACATTAAAGTAGTATCAGTATAGCAGACATGGAAGCCTTAACAAAACATCAGGAAAGTCTAAAATCAGAACAAATGCAGGGGAGCATTGGGGTCCTTTAGTCAAATACACAAGTTCAATGACACCTAGATTGTTCAACTTAGAGCAGCATTCATTAAGTTCTCAAGATAATCCATTAGTAGTCATTTTCAAACTATTAAAGAGATAATTGGTCCATACACACAATATCAAGTCATAATCATCAACTATAAACCAATAATATACATCATAGACCAAATAATCAACAGAGAATAACAAGGCAAATACGATTTCGATTTTAAACAGTTAAAAAGATGAAGGGTCGATATGTAGTGACTTTCCTTTGAGAAGCAAACAAAAAAAGATTATTTTTTTTGCCATTTGGGAACCAAAAGCTTAAAATTCGATTAGTGAGTAAACTCAGAACCGGAAAAGAAAGGAAGAGAATCAGGAATCAATTAAGGACCTAAGCTTTGATTGTGAAAATTTTTAGATGCTACTGTGTATTGTGTATTGATATATTTCTAGGTTGCTTGATGTTGTTCTCCATTGTTAGGTGAGAGAAATTAAGGCCACTATTTATAGTGCCTTTAAGCTTTAGGGTTTTGGCAGATTCAAATGGTGATAATAAAGAATGACGACTAGTAGATGATGCAAGCAAAATGAGTCAAAATCAAAGAAAGCGGAGGGGAAAATTGTGGAAAGATTTACTTGAGTGAGGAACAACCGTTGAAGGCAAGAAATCACCGGACAAAACCCCAATGTCCAGAGGTCATTATGTTTTACCTATGGACAAAGAATAGTGGTGATGATGCTGAAGAAATGGTCATGCATGCCATGGATTTGAAAGATCACAACATGGATGGAGACGATGTCAAGTTTCATTTTTGGGTTAGGGTTTTAGATTTGGGATTTTGAATTTTAGTGATTAAAATGGTGAAATCGGCTTGATTTGCGAGTGTAGAGAACATATTGGGTGTTAAAGGGTATGGATTTGTGACCTTGCACCGATTTGTGCAAGGTTAGAAGAATGATGGGGAATGATAAGTCGAGGAACTAGAGAGGAAGAGGAAAGGGGGGCGGCTAGTCAATGAGGAAAATGACTAGGGTTTATGGGGTAACCAGGACAGTCTCTGAGGTTAAGATTGAGGGAAGAGATCTGGGCCATTGGATCATTTGATCAACGATCCTGATAAATCATGTATTACAAGTTTTAAAAGGTTTTTTTAATGAGAAAATATGGGAACCATTGGATCTCTGTATTTCAATGGTGGAAATGAGGTTTTAGTGGGAATTAAAAGAAAGGGAAAATCTGGAATTATTATGGACCGTTGATGAGTTGAATCAACGGTCCAAGTTTGTTTGTTCTAGTTATGTGAATATGGACGATGAGGGACATGGCGCAATTTGGTTGACTCAGAGTGAGTGGCATGGATTGGCAACATTGAGTGGAGGATCATTTGGACTGGTTATGATGGGGGACGTGGGCCAAATATTGGCCTGGTTTTAATTTGAAAGATAACCAAGTTGTGTTTAAGTGTGCAATTGCAATTATAGCCATTTTGTAATGGCACAACTGGTTATTCTGAGCATTTGCATTCCGTTCATCTATTTGAAGTCTCGAGTTGCATCGCATGATGTATTATGACTGGTGCGAATCGTAGGTTTTGTTTTTAGGTTATTTTGAATTGATTAGGAAGAATAAATTTCATGATTGAAGCTTTAAAGTTGGAATTGTTGATCAAGTTTGACTTTTGAGTATTTGACCTCGGATTGGGGTTTGAATGATTCCGTTAGGTCCGGATGGTAATTTTAGACTAGGGCTGATGCCCGAATTTGTATTTGTATATTTCTAGAAGGTTTCGACACTAATTGGTGAAAGTTGGAAATTTAAAGGTTTGGAATGTTCATAGGTTTAACCGAGAGTTGAGTTTGATGATATCAGATTTAGATTGTGGTTCCACGAATTATAATAGATTCTTTATGTCATTTGGGACTTGTGCACAAAATTTGAGTTCATTCCAGGTTGATTTGATATGTTTCAACACTAGTTTTGGAAGTTGAAAGATTCAAAGTTCATTATGTTTGATATGAGGTGTGATTCGTTGTTTCGATGTTGTTATGCGTGATTTGAGGCCTCGAGTAAGTCCGTATTATGTTACGGTACTTGTTGGTATATTTGGACGAGGTCTCGAGGGGCTCGGGTGAGTCTCGGATGGGTTTTTAACGTGTTTGGTCTTTGGGAATTGTTTTGAGCATAAGCATATGATGATCTAAAGGTCCATTTTTAGTTTTAGAGATCAGAATTAAATTTTGAGACTTCCGGGAGTTTGATAATGATTTATAAGAATGATCTGGAATGTTTAGTCTAATTTTATTAAGTCGCGATTGAATTTTTACTGCAGAGCATGAGTTATGTATTTTACGAGCGAAATTGGTATCACATTGAGCAAATGAGCTCTGAATTGAGTTTCAACTGAACTATTTAGTTCGTATTATTATTTGTGACTCATAGGAGCAAGAATCATCGAACTCCGCGTTCGTATGAGGGAGTTAGAGTCATTTTTGTGAAAAATAATTACTGGTGCAAGAAAGTTCTGGTGCACACCTTTAGCGACCAGATTTGGACATTTAGCGATCACATTAGTGTTTTTATTGGGCAGTTTTTTATAAGCTCATTTCAACATTTTTGGAGATAGGGAACTCGGATTTGAGTGATTTTTGAAGCGATTTTCATCATATGGATTGGGGTAAGTGTTCTGTACTCGGTTATGATTATATTTCATGAATCTATTATCGTTTTTGGCATTTGGTGGATGAATTCAAAAGAGAAATTGAGAGTTTTTGGCTAAAGTTTCATACAGTGAAGTTTTGAGTTTTGAACATCGATTCGGAATCGGATTTGAGTGAAACTAGTATGGTTGGACTCGTAATCGAATGGGCTGTCGAATTTTGTTAGTTTTGACGAGTTTCAAGGTGCGGTCTCGGGTTTGACTTTTTGGTTGACTTTGGGCTTTTGATTAAAGATTCCATCTTTATCGATTGGGTTTGTTTCCTTTGGCATTATTTTGATGTTCTTGAGTTGATTTTTTCTAGTTTCGAGCCGTTCGGAGGTCGGTACGTGTGAGATGACATTTTTGGAGTATTGTTTGGCTTGCTCGATATTAGATTTGGTTTGTTTGAGGTAAGTAACACTTCTAAACTTGGTGCTGAGGGTATGAACCCCGAATATACGTGTTATGTATTTGGTGTTGAGGTGACGAGCGTGTGGGCGTGTACCGTGTGAATTATGACTCGGTTATTTTTGTGGTACTGTGTAGTTACATAATATTATTTTTATCCATGATATTTCTACGTATTAGAGTAATAGAGATGTGATCCACGTTAGAAACCATATTAGGCTATATGCTTATTTTGTTGGGACCCACTGAGGTCATATCTACTGTGGAGTTATTTGCTTAAATTGCAGTTACATACTTAGTCATACTAATTCATTTTCATATCATATCTCAGCCTCTATTTCTATTTATTGATAATCATATCATCATTTTTGGGATGATCTTCATGACATTGTGATATAGAGAGACTGGAGAGATTGATGACTGAGTGAGGCCGAGGGCCTGCCTGTGAGTGATATTTATGGGATCGGGTTGCACGCTACAACATGATTTATTGATTCATGCCATGATTGGATTATTGTAGAGCTTGGGATGGATCTGCCCTTCCGTAGTCTGCACACCCATAGTGAGAGCAGGGACCTACTAAGCGCGAGTGCTGAGCGCGAGTGCTGACTGTGAGGACTGAGTGGCTATGAGGAATAAGTGACTCTGAGGTATGAGTTATTGGGAGGACTGAGTGACTGAGAGGACTGAGTGAATTGATACTCTGAGAGTGTCACGGCCCCAAATCCAAACTAGTCGTGATGGCGCCTATCGTGGAACTAGGCCAACCAAATCAACACTCAAATCATAAATAATCTTTCATTTATATCATTACTAAACTGATAATCCATAAAGGTTTCGTTTAATCATTTTAAAACAGATAAAGCTACACCGAATATTAAATACAACCCTAAGATCCCGGAGTCACTAGTCATGAGCATCTAACAAAATATACAAGTCTGGAACACAAGCTTTATAATAATAATAATAATAATAATAATAATAATAATAATAATAAGAGGGAGAAAGTAGGGCGTGCAACTACCTCACAAATCTCCGAGAAATCCCTGAGGCAGGTAAACAACTCACTCTGCCCTAGCACCTGAATCTGCACACAAGGTGCAGGGAGTAATGTGAGAACGCCAGATCAGTAGTAATGAAAGTAAATAATGTGTGAGAACTATGAAACGCATAAAACAAGTCATCAATTCACAGTAAATACAATTCTTCTTTCGAAATCACATATACGATAATTTTAAACACTTCAAAGTCGGTTTCAGTAAAATTCCTTTGAAAATGTACCTTTCCACAGTTTCCGAAGAAATCAATAACCATGCGCAATTCGACATCAAGTACTCAAAGTGCGTTGCCATAACAACGTGGAATCGGACGATACCATGCCACACGAACCTGAAAGAACATAACCAATACGTCTTAATCCGCAATACCCAATTACTTACCTTACTCAAACCCCACTAAAAAGCCCAAATAAATCTGCACCGTATGTGCATATAACCAACAATCACCGCAACACAGAAGGGTAAGCCCTAGATCACTCCAGAATATGAATAAACTCAATAACAATTGAATGGTACATACCTCAACAATAACAATTCGGAGTCAACAATTCCGACCCGGTGCAGAACACACACTTATACTGGGCCTACTAATAACCTAAATCAACTCTGGTCACCCATAACAGATAGATAACTCTCCGAAGGTTCACAATGACTGAATTATGGCATTTACTAACATCTGACTGGCTTTGCTCACATCCTCATGGTCCACAACCACAAAATAATCTATTTATGAGAACTAATCAGTCTCGAAGTCCATTAAGCGCACAAATTACCATATCTGATCCCAACTCCGCCGCTCGAATATATAACACATCCCTAATACTCAATCATTCAACGAGGGATACCCTTATAATTCTTCCATGTCACCAAGCAACCTTGAATATCAACAGTCGATCCAACAAGAGAGCATAGCAATACCAATGAAGCACCCTTAACCCCACATATTTCCCTTTATGAAACGTATACCTCATCAAGCCACCCGATAGTGATATCATCTACATAGTCATCTGAAACTGCCAATGCTGCCTAGGAATTTATGACCTTCTTCCCAGAACTGAACTGAGACCTCACACATGCAATCGCAGTCTCTACAGAACATACCACATACACCATGCCATCCTATGATAAATATGAGAACTTCAAATCCCTTCCAAGCCACCAGCAACTACATACCAAACTGGCCAAGAACTTTACATTTGATCCCATCTAGAAGCAAAATCATTACACATCACCTGTTCCTCACGCCAGTAGAAAATACACATCTCTAACCGTAGTAGAAACCATTAAGAACTATCTGAATCCCATTTGTACAACACCAAACCGTCAGGACTGAATCCTTCTACCTCAACCAAGCTACGTAGGTCACCAAAACTCAAGAGCATTGCTAAGAAACACCTGCAAAAACTCATTGCCTCCTAAACCCTCAAAGAACTAATCATATCCCTTACCATGCCGATCCGACCTACTACAAAGTTGTCCTATTTATCCAAGTTCCTCCTGACTTACCTTCGAATTGATATTTCTCCTTGCCATAATACTGCAATTCTCAACCTAGACTCACCACGCGAAACCCAAGCATAAGACCGTACCGTCTAAGGCTCGTAAGCTGCTAAATACTCTCTCAAATATCCCCAAAAGTACCATATTCAAAATACTTACCCTGAAGAGAATTCCTGCGAATCTAAAGCCATTACCTTCACTTTCCTGATGCTGATATGTAGAATCCATGATAATGTAGAAATGCCACAAGTCTTGACACCCTCCAATGTAAATCTCAGTTCTAGCCAATGCACATCTTGAAGATTCCCAATTGTTACCTATACATCCTGAATCCATTAGAATCGTTCTTGGGAGTCATACACTCTACTTAAACCTCAATTAGACTAATCAAATGGACCGAACGACCGATGCTCCATTAGCACTCCAACACCCCAGGAATTAACCCCACCTTAATGAAACCAAATAAATTCCTGTCCCATGCACATTACATCCTTCACCAACAACAACTCAAGGCGTTCCACGATTCATATACACCCATAAAGCATAACCCAACCCCTGTCCAAAATTTCCTTTACTCAAGTCATCCTCGATCTCAACCCCATGCAAGCCATAACTGATTCACCAGTATACCTCGAACTGAACCCAACACATCGCATAATCGTGCAACTAACTTATCACTAGCAGACTCCCCCACTTGTCTTAAAGCCATAGATCAAAACAAACAGCAACTCAGAATGACCATACGCTAACACTGATGCCATACCACAGTGAGATTCAACTAAATACTTCATAAGCTCATATATAACTCAAACCATTTAACATCCCAAATCATCTACAACCTTATACTCACCATTGCAATAGCCGTGCCAACTTCCGCAAGCGATCTAAACTCAACTTACAACATATAACATTTACTGGTAAAGGAGTACTTGCTATAAAACCACCTAAGGATCACACAACCTCAGGACACTCCACGGGAGATAACCCCGCCTGCTTAGCCTCAAACTGATATCATCTCTATACCCTTCCAAAAATCATAGCTATCACGCAATCACTATACCCTCCTACATTTAAACACAACCAATGCCTATCCTCGAGGCATCAAGATACGCGGTATAAGAACCTGAAGCTGATGGAAGAACTAACACTGGAACTGTGGTCAAAGCAATCTTGAGCTTCTGGAGCTCTCTCCACGATTGTCTGACCACCTGAATACCCTCACTGGACACCACATGCCCCGGGAATACTACTGAACTGAGCCAAGAATTCACACTTG
Organism: Nicotiana knightiana; assembly: GCA_005239525.1. Taxonomy (NCBI): domain Eukaryota; kingdom Viridiplantae; phylum Streptophyta; class Magnoliopsida; order Solanales; family Solanaceae; genus Nicotiana; species Nicotiana knightiana. The sequence goes on from MDKJ01368137.1 coordinate 60,317, forward strand.
GAGAACTTTGCATAAAGCTTCTCCTCCGACAATCTCTATAACACCATCCTCAAATGCTAAGTATGCTCCTCCTGGATACATGGTTATGACCGGATTCCATTAATGATTCCAATAATGAACAGGTACAATTACTGCTGGAATACACCGTTAATCAAATACATGAATGCTACTGGGGCATTGGTCAACACAAAAGACATCATTAAACACTTATAACACAACGGGGAGATCCACTTCCCTCCACAACTAACCTACATGAGAGGTCCTCCAATACATTCGCAACTCGAGGCCATATGCCGTCTCAAGACAGAAGTCAAACACTCAATAGTTCTTGCCATATTTCCATCTAATCCTTTTGTCACAATCAAACAATTTGAACGCACCTCACCATTGAATCACACTTTCCACATAGTCATCAATTCACAAAACCCCACCGATAAGGACACAAACGGACATATAAGTCCCAAATGCATGACTCACACAATCGAAATCTTAGCACTCAAACTACAGAATGAAATCCGGCCTCAAGTCCTCCAGACTGGCACATTATCAACATGCTAAAATCGCCTCTCGCACCTTACCCATGGAAATCACAAGCCGTAGATACACAGATGATACTAAGCGTTTGCGTGCGCTTTCGAATACATGAACGAAATTCAAAGAGTTACGCTTTTGGCTGAATAGATGGATTCACACGATAAGAATTCAAGAATGTGAGATTTTTCCTAAGGGTTCTGTAGCCTCTTGAAGATAAGTACAGACGTCTCCGTACCGATCCAAAAGACACTACTAAACCTGCTCATGACCGGTGAGTCCTATGTAACCTAGGTACAGATACCAACTTGTCACGACCCCAAATCCAAACTAGTCGTTATGGTGTCTATCGTGGAACTAGGCCAGCCAAATCAACACTCAAATCATAAATAATCTTTCATTTATATCATTACTAAACTGATAATCCATAAAGGTTTCGTTTAATCAATTAAAAACAGATAAAGCTACACCGAATATTAAATACAACCCCAAAATCCCGGAGTCACTGGTCATGAGCATCTAACAAAATTTACAAGTATGGAACACAAGATTTATAATAATAATAAGAGGGAGAAATCAAGGCTGCGGACGCGTGCAACTACCTCGCAAATCTGCGAGAAATCCCTGAGGCAGGTAAACAGCTCACTCTGCCCTAGCACCTGAATCTGCACACAAGGTGCAAGGAGTAATATGAGTACGCCAACTTAGTAGTAATGAAAGTAAATAATGTCTGAGAACTACGAAGCGCATAAAACAAGTCATCAATTCACAATAAATACAATTCTTCTTTCGAAATCACAGATACGATAATTTTAAACACTTGAAAGTCGGTTTCAGTAAAATTCCTTTGAAAGTATACCTTTCCACAGTTTCCGAAGAAATCAAGATAATTTAATATAGAAATGATAGAAATCATAAATAGCCTTTTGCGCAAAACCACATTTTATAAATCGCCCCTCGGGCATAACATCACTCAAACTCAGTAGCTCAGCATGCCTAACAATCACTCGTATCAGCCCCTCGGGCAAACTCATAGCTACCCATGCCTGCCAATCACTCGTCACTCGGCACTCGCACTCAGTAGGTACCTGCGCTCACTGGGCGTGTACAAACTCCGAATGGGCTCCTACATACCAAGGGCTAATATTAAGCCATCTCGTGGCATAAATCACTCAGGCTCTCGGCCTCTCACATAATATAACAATGTAGCATGTTGCGGCGTGCAGGACGATCAATAATATCCTCACAAATATTGGCACTCGACCTCACTCATTCAGAAACTCTCAAAAAGCCACTCGTGCTATCAACAAATGGGGTACTTGACCCAAAATAGTATTTATATCACAAAATAGTGTAAACAAGTCCGAGTTTCGAAAATAATTTAACATGGTATGACTGAGTGTAAATCATAATCATTATAGTGAGGAATATCATAAATAGCCCCCAAGGGGTCTAAACAGGTCAGCACAAGACCCCAAACATGGCTTACAACCCAAATGTAACAATAGTCTGAGAACACGATTTAACATATGATTTAAAAGTAAATACGCAACTCAATAGTTGCCACGGGAGGGACCAAGTCCAAATCCCCAATCAGTGCACGCCACACACTTGTCATCCAGCATGTGCGTCATACCAAAATAGTGAGAAAATACTAAGTCCGGGGTTTCATACCCTCAGGACAAGATTTACAGTCATTACTTACCTCAAACCGGACCAAAAAATACTCCGCGATACTCTTGCCCCTCGAATCGGCTCCCAAATGCTCTGAATCTATTGAAAACCAGATTAATAACATCAAATATGCTAGGGAGACGAAACCCATTCAAAAATTATCAATTAGGCACAAATCCCGAAATTGGTCAGACCCGACCCCCGGGCCCATGTCTTGGAATTTGATAAAACCACAAAGCCGGAATCCTTATCCTCCCACGAGTCTATACATACCAAGAACATCAACATCGGACCACAATTTCCCCTTCAATTACTCAATTAAGGTCTCTAATATCCCATGCCCTAACTTCCCCAATTTTGGGTTTAAATCCCCCAAATTTCAGGTTTAATCACTTAGAAATCTACATAGAATCGAGTTATGAAGTCAAGAATCTTACCTCCAAGCGTTTCCCCTTTGATTCCCTCTTTAGTCCCTCTCAAAAGCTTAGAAAATCGTGCAATAATGGTGAAAAATGGCTAAAGGTTGCGGATATGGCCTTTTAAATACACTGCCCAGAAACACCATATGCGAACGCGACATAACCCTCGCGAACGTGACTCAGGGTACACGAACGCGGAGCTTAACACGCTGGACCCCACACGAATGCGTCCCCCAAACGCGAACGCATAAAAGAAAAGAGGCCTGGGGTCCCTAGCTACTCATGCCCTATGCGAACGCATCCCCACACCTGCGTTCACGTAGCATACACTCCCAGACCCATCACGTTCGCATCCCCCATGACGTGAATGCATAGCACATTTCCCCAGCTCCCCGCATTTACTCATCGCAAACGCAGTACCCCACCGCGAACGCATAGAACAATTTTCTCTTCAACAACACCAGAAAAATCTGCCAAGTTTAAGGTCCAAAATTTTATCCGTTAGCCACCCAAAACTCACCCGAGGCCCTCGGGACCTCAACCAAACATACAAACACGTCCCATAACCTTATTCAAACTTAGTTGATCCTTTGAAACACCCAAAAAAATGCTAAACCACCAAGATCACATCAGATTCAAGCTTATGAACTTTGAGATTTCTAAATTTCGCCAATGATGCCGCAACCAACCAAAACACGTCCGAATGACCTGAAAAATTGCACACATGTCCAAAATGACACTACAAACCTTCTCAAACTACCGAAATTTCATTCCGACCCCAATAGCTATTTTTTTACTGCCGACCAGAAATCGCTTAAGACGCACTTTCGCCAATTCAAACCTAAATCTACTCCTGACCTTCGAATGACATTCCGAACACACTCCTAAGTCCCAAATAACCTAATGAAGCTATCCAAGCCGCAAAAACCACATTTCTAGATCATATATCAATAAGTCAACTTCTAGTTGACTTTTCTAACTATTGGACCAAGTTAAGAGATTAAGTGTCTCATTTCTTCTCCAAAAATCGCTCCGAACCCGAGCCAACCCACCTAACACAACATAATGAAGATGAACCACATATAATGAAGCAGGAACGGGGAAAACAGGACTGAAACTCTTGAAACGACCGATCGGGTCGTGATAGAGAGTATGCATATGGTTTTATCACTGAGTTGCATCGCATTCGACATACACACTTGATATACAAGCATAGAGATGCATTTTTCTCATGCTGTGCTGTATTGCATCATTCATGACTTCACATACACATTGACATGTAGGCATAGAGACGTATTTTCCTCATGCCATTTGAAAAAGAAACATCTACCAGTTGAAAGTTTCGGAAAAAATCACAGTTTTACAAACTTACTCATATTTTGGTGATTTCGGTGAAGGATTTGAGTTTTACTTTTATATTTGAAAAGTATGACTATTTCTCATAATTGTGAACTAGCTGAGTATCATATCTTTGAGTTATTTCTTGTACCATTTTTATTATATTGGTTGTTGTTGGTAATATATTTTACAATTATATAATACTTTAACTATTAATTTCAACATTATTAATTATAATTTATACAAAATAGGTATTATTGATTAGAAAATATTTTAACACATTTATTGAAAATTATTAAGTATAAATAAATTTATTTTAAAAGGGAGAGTAAAATTGGTCGTCAACAACTGCCCCTCTTTGACCGGAGACGAGGAAAGAGTTTTTTGGCAACGAAATCGAATCAAGACCAATTTTGTCCCGGCATTTAGGCATATATTGCAGGAATGTCATATGGATTTGAGAAAAATTATGAAAGGTAGGACTAAGAAAGAGTTAAGGAAGACTTAGGGTAATTTTGGAAAAATTGGGACCAAATTCTGGCTTTGAATCGTACATACCTCGGGCTTAACAAGGATCAGACCTCATGTAGTTCTGGAATGACATTTTTGGCGAAGGTGATGCTTGCACGAATTGCCCCAGTATCGTATTATGACGATACTGCAAGACAAGAAGATTTAGAGTTGTACAAACCATATTTGAGTTTGAGTTTGGATCCTTAGAGCACTTATGAATTTATTTTCCCTCATAGAGTTGTAGCTTGGTTTGCAGCTTAGAAGAAGTTCCACGTCGTTATGTTCGATCCTGAAAAAACAAAGTACACACATACCCATATATCGTAACATAAATATGTTAAGATATGATGTAAATGATGCATGAATGATGATGCCTGTCTGCGAGCCGGCCGTTATTTGTGATCGGAGCGACGAGAGATTTGAATCTGAAGTCTCAGAGCTTTGGAGCATTATTTGGGATGTTGGGGATAGGCCTTTGAATTTATTTGATTGTTAGCCGGACTGTGTACCAGTTCATAGCTGATGGAGCATTAAGTCTCCACACGATGGGGGTATCTCCGCACGATGGGAGATATTGACTTGAAATGTAGAATATCTCTACACGATGAGAGTGGTTGCCTTGAAATGTAAAGTATCTCCGCATGATGGGAGTTTCTGACTTAAAAAAATGTAACATGCATGTAGGCGGTATGAACAAAACGTCAAAACATTCAAGATAAAACAAAGAACTAAGGAGCATGCCCAAGAGATACTCTTTACTACAAAATTAGATTGCGACTGTCGATTGGCAGAACGTTTGGCAAAATCAGATGCTTCATCCTTCGATTGGAGAAGTTGGCGACAACATTTGCAACAATATACTCAGAATCTTTGATATGGTGGAGTGATGGCGTGATCTGTGCGAAGTGCTTCCATTTGGCGAAGCAAACAATTTTCTATATGCAGGGCTTTGATTGGCAAAGCCAATGACTCAATTTGTACATGGCACTCCGATTAGTTGAGCAGACAGTATGCTATATAAACACTCTAATTTGTATAGGGCGCTGCGATTGGTTGAGCAGACAGTTTGCCATATACACGGCTTTGATTAGCAGGGACAATAGTTCGTTATATACAAGGTCCTCCCCTTGGTTGAGAAAACGGTTTGCTATTTACGATATGATCTGATTGCATCAGTGGCTTGGTTCCAGAATACTTGCAAAGAATTAAAGTTAGTGCTTTGTCACATGAGAAATGAATCAAATAATGAAAGAGAGATAAGGGTTCATGAGAGAGTAGCGGGTCTATCATTGTTCGGAGTATGTCTCATCATTCTTCATTTCCTGTTGATCCTGTTTTCAAAGAAAAATTCTTAGCAGGGGAAGGGTGTAGGTTTGTGTTGATTGTAGACCTGGACTTGCCCCGGGTCTGGTGATATTATGCCATGAAGTTCAGTAGGTGGAATGATAGTTTTCTAGAAAACATATTTTGAAAATTGTTCATTTTTATGGAAAATGTCGTCGTTCCCGATTATGACGTGTTTGGAAGTTCCTTATAACGCAAACGTTGTTTTTGGATGGCTGTGTTCCGTTGATGTCGATTCATGGAGATGCCCCTGACGACGTAGCTTCTTGCTGTCTCAATTGCGTACTAATCTAAATGAATGCATTACAAAGGTTTTCTTAGGGTTATGACCAAACCTTTTAAGGTTGCCTACGTATCCGAACATAATCAGGTATGAACATAGTTCGAGGTTATTGATAAATGAATTATGATGATGACCAGTCTTGACTCAAGCAACCTACATATCCAAATGGAATCAGGTCAAAATGTAGTTCGATTATAGTAGATGCAAAGTGTGAGGAAATTGAAATGAAGTGGCCGATTATGACTCAGACTGCCTACGTAGCCAAATGGAATCAGGCCAAAACGTAGTTCAATTCCAATAGATAATTAAATCCAATGAGGATTTCCTATGTATTCCTACCGAAGGAAATCAAGTCGTGGCGTAGTTCGAGTACATACAAAATGATATTTGGATTTTCTATTACAAAGGGGAAGGGAGTCCAGACTCAACGTGGGTTGCCTATGTATCCTACTGTAGGAAGTCAGGTCAGGCGTAGTTCTGTTATGACCAAACCCTAATTCTACTGTCTTCAAATGTAGTATCTCTTGGTTGCATATGAGTTGATGGGCTTCATGCTGACTCTGCCTTCCATTTTTTCTAGGATCAATGCTCCTCCTGACAACGCTTGATGGAACACATAAGGACCCTGCCAATACGGTGCAAACTTTCCCTTGGCTTCTTCTTGATGAGGGAATATTTTCTTCAAAACCAACTACCTCGGTGTAAATTGCCGATATTTCACCTTCTTTTGAATGCACTAGCCATCCTATTTTGATACAGCTGATAGGGCATACTACGCCCATTATCTTTTCATCAATGAGCATAAGTGTGCTCCTGCCTGACCCGTATCCATTATGGGTTATCCAACTTGGCTTCTTGAATGACCCTCAAAGATGGTATCTCGACCTTTGCGGATATCACAACTTCGGTACCATATACGAACATGTATGGTGTTGCCCCGGTGGATGTTCTCATGGTGGTTCGGTAACCTAATAAAGCAAAGGTTAATTTCTTGTGCCATTGCCTGTGATTTTCCACTATCTTTCATAAGATTCTTTTGATGTTTTTATTGGCTGCCTCAATTGATTCATTCATTTGCGTCTTGTAGGCTGTGGAGTTATGATGAACGGTTCTGAACTTCTCTCAAATCTCCCTCATGAGATCGCTGTTGAGATTGGCTGTATTTTTAGTGATGATTGACTCTGGTATCCGAATCAGCAGACTTTGTTGTTACGGGCAAAATATACGACCACTTTTAACGACCTTATATGTAGAACTTCAACCCATTTGATGAAGTAGTCAATGGCTACAAGGATGCAATAGTGCTCGTTTGAAGCGGCAGGCTCTATAGGTCCAATCACGTCCATGCCCAAAGTGGATAACGACCAAGAATAACCTATTACATTCAGTTCGTTAGGTGGAACCCGGATAAAATCCCCATGAATCTAGCACCGGTGACACTTCTACACGTAACAGATACTATCGCTTTCCATGGTCATCCAAAAGTATCCGAATCTTATAATCTTATTGGACAAGGTGGAACCATTCATGTGAAGTCCGCATGTCGCTACATGTATTTCTTCTAGTATTCTGGTTGCTTCAGCGGCACATACACTCCTTAATAGACCCAAGTCCAAGTTCCTCCCGTATAGGACTTCCTCGTTAAGGAAAAAGTGATTTTCTATCTTTCTGAGTGCTTGCTTCTGACCATTGGTAGTATTATCTGGGTATTCTCTTGTTTCAAGGAAACTTTTGGTGTCATAGTACCACGTCTTACCATCCGGCTCTTCATTTTCATGGAAATAGTATGCATGCTGATCCCGAACCTCTATCTCAATAGCATCGATGTATTTTTATCTGGATGTTGGATCATGAATGACAAGGTTACGAGAGCGTACAAAAACTCGTTATGGATTCTGGGAAAGTGTTTGAACTTATTCTTGGTGAATTTCTTGCACAACTCTATCATGCTATGAAGGTACATAAGGATCTTGACATTCTTGGTAATCCATTCACCTTGGACTTGATGTATCAGTAGATCAAAATCTCATTTGACCAGAAGCTCCTTGATGTTCATATCGACTGCCATCCTAATCCTGAGGATGCACGCTTCATACTCAGCCGTATTATTGGTGCAAGGGAATCTTATCTTAGCTAAAGTCGGGTAATGCTGTCCTGATATTGAAATTAAGACTGCACCAATCCTTACTCCTTTGAAGTTTGTTGCTCCATCGAAAAACATTCTCCATATTGTGTACGACTCTACGATGTCCTCCCCGATGAACAACACTTCTTCACCCGAAAAGTATGTAGTGAGTGACTCGTAGTCCTTGTCTACTGGGTTCTCTGCAAGATGGTCGGCCAATGCTTGTCCCTTGATAGATTTTTGTGTTACGTACATAATATCAAACTTGGTGAGAAGAATTTTCCATTTGGCCAAAATTCTAGTAGGCATCGACTTCTGGAAGATGTACTTGAGCGGAGCGAGCCGGGATATCAGGTGTGTGGTGTATGCCGACATATAGTGCCTCAACTTATGGGTGATCCAAGTCAAAGCGCAGTAGGTCTGCTCTATCAATGTGTATTTGACTTCGTACGATGTAAACTTCTTTCTCATGTAATAGATAGCCCGCTCTTTCCTCCCCATCTCGTCGATTGTCCCAACACGCATCCAAATGCATTATCCAGAACAAACATGTATAGTAACAGAGGCTTCCCGAGTTTGGGAGGAACTAACACTGGTGGATTTGAAAATACTCCTTGATCTTGTTGAAATCTTTCTGACATTCTTCTGTCCATTTTGTAGCAGCAACCTTTTCACAACATGAAAATAGGCTCGCAGATCACCGTTTACTAGGCTATGGATCTGCTGATATAGCTTAATCTGTCAAGGATACTCATAACTTCTTTATTTCTCTTAGGCAGCGGTAGGTCTTGAATTTCGTTGATCTTTGAAGGATCCAATTCTATCCATTTCCCGCTGACGATGAATCTTAACAATTTTTCGGCGAGGACTCTGAATGCACATTTCGCGGGATTCAACTTCAAACTATACCTCCACAAACACTCGAAGAATTCCTTCAAGTCATTCAAATGCTCTGCACACTTTCGATATTTGATGATGACGTCGTCCACATATACCTCAATTTCCTTGTAGATAATGTAGTGAAAGAGGATTGTCATGGCCCTTATGTAAGTAGAACTGGTGTTCTTGAGGCCGAACGACATGACCCTATAACAGTAAACTCCCCATGGCGTAGTGAACACCGTCTTCTCCGCATCTTCCTCGTGCATTAGGATCTGATAGTACCCGGCAAAACAATCCACGAATGACTACAACTCGTGCATCGCACAATTGTCAATAAGGATATGAATGTTTGTTAGAGGGAAATCATCTTCGGGCTAGCTTTGTTGAGATCTCGATAGTCAACACATATCTTGATCTTCCCATCCTTCTTTGGCACCAATACTATATTTTCCAACCTTGTAGGATAATCGGTGACTCTTAGTACATTTGCTTCTATCTTCTTATTGACCTCTTTGTTTATCCTCAAACTCAATTATGCCTTGAACTTTCTGGATTTTTGTTTAACTGGCGGTCTCGCAGGATCGGTGGGCAGTTGATGTGAGACAATATCGATACTCAATCTGAGAATGTTGTCATATGACCATGCAAACACATCGATGTATTATCCGAGGAGCTCTACTAGTTCTTCTTTGAAATGGATGTTGATTCGAGTTTCTTTCACGTCTCTTTGCTTCCCAAGTTGATTTTAAGTTTCTTCAAGGTTGGGCTTCTTCTGGGTTTCTAATTTCTTGATTTCTTGCAGGAGACTTTCAGGCATCATGCTTTCGTCACACTCCTCATAGTCTGGATCATTTTGCTCGAGGGTTTTTTTACATGTCATAATCGCGGAACGCGGGTTTTTATCGATTTGATTAATGAAAAGAAAAACTAAGTATAAATAAAGCGGTAAATGAATTTGCAATGATTTTAATAAAATCAATTCTTTTATTTCATTAAAAGGGGAAAGCCTAAGCGTTCAAAGAGGCAATTGACAAAAAAGTACAGGCACGGGTCAGGCCTCAATTGACCGTGCTTTTTTAAAAAGTTTTATAATTCCACACTACCAAGACTCTCGATGAACCAGATATAGGCTGCCTGTCTAATTTTGCAAAGTCTTCCCTGTTTTGGCATCCCGAATAGTCGGTGTCTTGATGTCAACTTCGTTGGGGCATTCCTCGATCATGGTCACGAACAATCTTTCCATTCCATCCACGATGTCATCCTCTGGTGTTGAGCTCTAACCTGGACCCAGAACACGCTCTGGCACAAAAGCCTTCTTCCGTAAGCTACAAGTGTGAGTCTTTCCAGTTGTAGGTAGATACCCCAAGCCAACTGTACCCTTCTGCCCTTTTTGCTCATTCGGCTCTGTTATCCCATCTGATCGGGCTCCTAGCCCAGTCCCTAGTCGGTATTCATTCTTCATCATCTCTCTCATGGACATCTTTGATCTGTGTAACAATTGCTTATCCAAATTTTTCTCAGTCTTATCTATCTCCGTGGTTCACATGATCTCGACCGCATGATATGAGACCCCATCTAGTACTTCTATGAAGGGAAATTCATGTTCTAGATTAACCGACCGACTACATTCACCATTAAATACAATCTCTTGGCAATCCAACTCAAACTTCATACATTGATCGAGGGTGGACGAAAATGCCCTTGCCATATGTATTTAGGACCTTCCCAGCAACTTGTTATATGAAGATGAAATGTCCATTACTTGAAACAACATTGGGAACTCAATTAACCCAATATGCAGCGCTAAATAGATCTCTCCAATGACGTCCTTCTGAGACCCATCGAAAGCTCTCACTCCTAGATGGCTTTCCTTCAGCTCTCTCAAATGGATACCCAATTCCCGTAGAGTAGAGAGTGGGAAGATATTCACTCCGGATCCTCCATCAACAAGCACTCAATACACAACTTTATTCCCTCACTTGACTTTGATGTGCATGGCTCTGTTATGCTCCATACCTTCTATAGGGTATTCGTCTCTTTGGAAGGAAACCATGTTTGCCTTGATAATCTTTCAATGGTTCCTGCCAACGGCTGACTGATGATGTTTCTGGCACACTTACTCCACTCAATACCTTCACCAAAGCATCTTTATGACTATCGTAACTCATCAGATAATCCACGATCAATATGTGTGCAGGGATTTTCTTTAACTGTTTCTCTATGGAAGATTCTTTAGCCGACCTCTTCTTTCAAAACTCCGCTACCTCTGAAACCATTATGTTTCTCCTTTGAATCTGTTCTCTACTTGGATTTCCTTGTTTTATCTCCTCCGAAGCGTAATACCTTCCTGACCTAGTCATTCCGTGGGAACCCGCAGAATATGTCATTTTTCCTTTTCTTTTCTGCTGATACGTCCATGGAATTGTGTTGTACTTTTGACTCTCCTCATTACAGACTTTTATTGGTATGTCTCGACCATCACTGGAAGTTTCAACTATACAGTAATCAACGGAGTTCTTCGGGGTGGAACTCTTACAGCCTTGGCATTCAAAAATGTGACGATGGTCCCTTTCAGATCATAATCTTCGTCCAGGGAGATCATATTATCTCCTTGATTGCTATTGTTCGGCACTGCGTTACAATTCACATTTGGCAGAGCCGGGCTACATTGGGTGGCTCCACTCTTGATCAACGACTCAATCTCATTCTTCACCCTGAAGCAATCCTTGGTGTCATGCCCAGGTACACCCGAGTGGTAGGCGCACCGCTTGGTTGCATCAAAGTATTTGGAAGGTTGGTCGAGAATTCTCCCTTCCACTGGATATATCAAACCCGCTCTCCTCAGCCTTTCAAACAATTGATCTAAGGGTTCAATAATTGGGATATAGTTTCTAGGATTTCATTCTTCAACATTTGGGCGTGGTCGGGGTGCATAGGCAGGTGGATTTTGATTGGTGGTGGTTTGGAATGGAGTATATGGTCGTGGTGGGTTTGGATTTATATGGTCTCCAGGCGAGTTATATTAAGGAAGGGTGTTATAGTATGGTTGTGATTTGTATACTTAATCGTAGGCGGGTTAGTGTAAGGGATGGGTGTGTATAGAGTAATAGTTGTTTTTGTGAGGTGTACTGGACTGGTAGTATGGAACAATTTAAGATACTTCTTCTTTCTTCTCGAACTGGAGTGAATTTCTTTGCTTGTAGTTTGTCGCACGACCATTGATTGTATCTTGCCTGATTTGATGCTTTCTTCCAAAAAGTCTCCCATCTTAACCAATTTAGGGAATCTCTGCCCCATCTCGCCCATCATCTTTTCAGAGTAAATTCCCTCTTGGGCCCTTATGAAGTAGTTGGTCATCTCATTGTCATCTAGTTGGGGTTGGGTCCCGGTAGACTATGATCTCCGGTGGATGTACCAAGTTAGTGCCTCTCCTATCAAGCTTCTTATAAATAACTTCATCTACAAATTTTCATTTCTTCCTACTCCGACCAGCTTCTCGTAGTAGGCCTTCACATGTGCATGGGGATCACCTATTCGAAGATGTCGATTTTCTGAGGCTTATACACTACAGACATGTCTTCGGAAGGAAATCACGTTTGCCTCGATCATCTTTTTGATGGTTCCTGCCAACGGCTAACTGGTGGTGTTTCTCAGCACTTACTCCCGTCAATACCTTCATCAAAGCATCTTTATGACTATCGCAACTCATCAGATGATCCACGATCAATATGTGTGCATGGGTTTTCTTTAACTGTTCCTCCATGGAATATTCTTTAGCTGGCCTCTTCTTTCAAAACTCTGCTACCTCTGCAACCGTTATGTTTCTCCTTTGAATCTGTTCTCTCCTTGGATTTCCTTGGTTTATGTCCTCCGAAGCGTAATACCTTCCTTACCTGGTCATTTCGTTGGAAGCCGCGGAATATGTCATTTTTCCTTTTCTTTTCTGCTGATACGTCCATGGAATTGTATTGTACTTTTGACTTTCCTCATTACAGACTATTATTGGTATGTCTCGACCATCACTGTAAATTTCAACTATACAGTAATCAACGGAGTTCTTCGGGGTAGAACTCTTATAGCCTTGGCATTCCCAAATGTGACGATGGTCCCTTTCAGATCATAATCTTCGTCCAGGGAGATCATATTAGCTCCTTGATTCCTATTGTTCGGCACTGGGTTACAATTCATATTTGGCAGAGCCGGGCTACATTGGGTGGCTCCACTCTTGATCAACGACTCAATCTCATTCTTCACCCTGAAGCAGTCCTTGGTGTCATGCCCAGGTACACCCGAGTGGTAGGCGCACCGCTTGGTTGCATCAAAGTATTTGGAAGGTTGGTAGGGAATTCTCCCTTCCACTGGATATATCAAACCTGCTCTCCTCAGCCTTTCAAACAATTGATCTAAGGGTTCAACATTGGGATGTAGTTTTTAGGATTTCGTTCTTCAACATTTGGGCGTGGTTGGGGTGCATAGGCGGGTGGATTTTGATTGGTGGTGGTTTGGAATGGAATTATATGGTCGTGGTGGGTTTGGATTTATATGGGCTCCATGCGAGTTATATTGAGGAAGGGTGTTATAGTATGGTTGTGATATGTATACTTAATCGTAGGCGGGTTGGTGTAAGGGATGGGTGTTCATAGAGTAAGAGTTGTTTTGTCGAGGTGGACTGGACTAGTAGTATGGAACAATTGAAGATACTTCTTCCTTCTTCTCGAATCGGACTGAATTTCTTCGCTTGTAGTTTTTCACGCGGCCATTGATTGTATCTTGCCTGATTTGATGCCTTCTTCCAAAAAGTCTCCAATCTTAACCAATTTGGGGAATCTCTGCCCCATCTTTCCCATCATCTTTTCAGAGTAAATTCCCTCTTGGGCCCTTATGAAGTACTTGGTCATCTCATTGTCATCTAGCTGGGGTTGGGTCACGGTAGGCTATGATCTCCTGTGGATGTACCAAGTTAGTGCCTTTCCTTTCAAGCTTCTTATAAATAACTTCATCTACAACTTTTCATTTCTTCCTACTCCGACCAGCTTCTTGTAGTAGGCCTTCATATGTGCATGGGGATCACCTGTTCGAAGATGTCGATTTTCGGAGGCTCATACCCTACAGACATGTCTTCGGAAGGAAATCATGTTTGCCTCGATCATCTTTTTGATGGTTCCTGCCAACGGCTGACTGGTGGTGTTTCTCAACACACTTACTCCACTCAATACCTTTGTCAAATCATCTTTATGACTATCACAACTCATCAGATGATCCACGATCAATATATGTGCAGGGGTTTTCTTTAATTGTTCCTCCATGGAATATTCTTTAGTTGGCATCTTTTTTCAAAACTCCGCTACCTCTGCAACCGTTATGTTTCTCCTTTGAATCTGTTCTCTACTTAGATTTCCTTGGTTTATCTCCTCCGAAGCGTAATACCTTCCTGACCCGGTCATTTCGTGGGAAGCCGCAGAATATGTCATTTTTCCTATTCTTTTCTGCCGATACGTCCATGGAATTGTATTGTACTTTTGACTTCTCATTACAGACTGTTGTTGTTATGTCTCGACCATCACTGGAAATTTCAACTATACAGTAATCAACAGAGTTCTTCGGGGTGGAACTCTTACAGCCTTGGCATTCCCAAATGTGACGATGGTCCCTTTCAAATCATAATCTTCGTCTAGGGAGATCATATTAGCTCCTTGATTCCTATTGTTCGGCAGTGGGTTACACTTCACATTTGGTAGAGCCGGGCTATATTGGATGGCTCCACTCTTGATCAATGACTCAATCTCATTCTTCAGCCTGAAGCAGTCCTTGGTGCCATGCCCAGGTACACCCGAGTGGTAGGCGCACCGCTTGGTTGCATCAAAGTATTTGGAAGGTTGGTCAGGAAGTGTCCCTTCCACTAGATATATCAAACCCGCTCTCCTCAGCCTTTCAAACAATTGATCTAAGGGTTAAATAATTGGGATGTAGTTTCTAGGATTTCGTTCTTCAACATTTGGGCATGGTCAGGGTGCATAGGCGGGTGGATTTTGATTGGTGGTGGTTTGGAATGGAGCATATGGTCGTGGTGGGTTTGGATTTGTATGGGCTCCAGGCGAGTTATATTGAGGAAGGGTGTTATAGTATGGTTGTGATTTGTATACTTAAGCGTAGGCGGGTTGGTGTAAGGGATGGGTGTTCATAGAGTAAGAGTTATTTTTGTGAGGTGGACTGGACTGGTAGTATGGAACAATTGAAGATACTTCTTCCTTCTTCTCGAATAGGACTGAATTTCTTCGCTTGTAGTTTTTCGCGCGGACATTGATTGTATCTTGCATGATTTGATGCCTTCTTCCAAAAAGTCTCCCAGCTTAACCAATTTGGGGAATTTCTGCCCCATCTTGCCCATCATCTTTTCAGAGTAAATTCCCTCTTGGGCCCTTATGAAGTACTTGGTCATCTCATTGTCATCTAGCTGGGGTTGGGTCCCGGTAGACTATGATCTCCGGTGGATGTACCAAGTTAGTGCCTCTCCTGTCAAGATTCTTATAAATAACTTCATTCAGAACTTTTCATTTCTTCCTACTCCGACCATCTTCTTGTAGTAAGCCTTCAGATGTGCATGGGGATCACCTGTTCGAAGATGTCAATTTTCCGAGGCTTATACCCTACATGCATGTCTTCGGAAGGACATCATGTTTGCCTCGATCATCTTTTTGATGGTTCCAGCCAACGGCTGACTGGTGGTGTTTCTCGGCACACTTACTCCACTCAATACCTTCATCAAAGCATATTTATGACTATCGCAACTCATAAGATGATCCATGATCAATATGTGTGCCGGGTTTTTTTTAACTGTTCCTCTATGGAATATTCTTTAGTTGGGCTCTTCTTTCAAAACTCCACTACCTCTGTAACCATTATGTTTCCCCTTTGAATCTGTTCTACTTGGATTTCCTTGGTTTATCTCCTCCGAAGCGTAATACCTTCCTGGCCTGGTCATTCAGTGGGAAGCCGCGGAATATGTCATTTTTCCTTTTCTTTTCTGCTGATACGTCCATGGAATTTTATTGTACTTTTGACTCTCCTAATTACAGACTGTTATTGGCATGTCTCGACCATCACTGGAAGTTTCAACTATACAGTAATCAACGGAGTTCTTTGGGGTGGAACTCTTACAGCCTTGGCATTCCCAAATGTGACGGTGGTCCCTTTCAGATCATATTCTTCGTCCAGGGAGATCATATTAGCTCCTTGATTCCTATTGTTCGGCACTAGGTAACCATTCACATTTGGCAGAGTCGGGCTACATTGGGTGGCTCCACTCTTGATCAACGACTCAATCTCATTCTTCAGTCTGAAGCAGTCCTTGGTGCCATGCCTAGGTACACCCGAGTGGTAGGCGCACCGCTTGGTTGCATAAAAGTATTTGGAAGGTTGTTCGGGAATTCTCCCTTCAACATGATATATCAAACCCGCTCTCCTCAGCCTTTCAAACAATTGATCTAAGGGTTCAATAATTGGGATGTAGTTTCTATGATTTCGTTCTTCAACATTTGGGCGTGGTCGGGGTGCATAGGCGGGTGGATTTTGATTGGCGGTGGTTTGGAATGGAGTATATGGTCGTGGTGGGTTTGGATTTATATGGGCTCGAAGCAAGTTATATTGAGGAAGGGTCTTATAGTATGGTTGTGATTTGTATACTTAAGCGTAGGCAGGTTGGTGTAAGAGATGGGTGTTCATAGAGTAAGAGTTGTTTTTGCGAGGTGGACTGGACTGTTAGTATGGAACAATTGAAGATACTTCTTCCTTCTTCTCGAACCGGACTGAATTTCCTTGCTTGTAGTTTGTCGCGCGGCCATTGGTTGTATCTTGGCTGATTTGATGCCTTCTTCCAAAAGTGTCCCATCTTAACCAATTTGGGGAATCTCTGCCCCATCTTGCCCATCATCTTTTCAGAGTAAATTCCCTCTTGTGCCCTTATGAAGTACTTGGTCATCTTATTGTCATCTAGCTGGGGTTGGGTCCCGGTAGACTATGATCTCGGGTGGATGTACCAAGTTAGTGCCTCTCCTGTCAAGCTTCTTATAATTAACTTCATCCACAACTTTTCATTTCTTCCTACTCCGACCAGCTTCTCGTAGTAGGCCTTCAAATGTGCATGGGGATCACATGTTCGAAGTTGTCGATTTTTTGAGGTTTATACCCTACAGACATGTCTACATCAGGATGTACACACAAATCTTCACAATCTAGGCTCTCGCTCCCTCGAGAAACCTGGAGGTTCTTTATCTGCTTTCCCATAGCTCGCAACTGCTCTGATACTAACTCTTCCTCTTTGTACTTTGCTTCCCTCTCCATCTCAGCATATTAATCGATCTCGTATGGCACTCTGACCATGACAGGCACTATGAAGGTAGGTTCCAAGGTGGCATATATAGGTGGAACATTCCATTTGTGTAGCGGTGTGTGCTGCAAGTATGTGTTAGGTTTGATTATTGGCAAAGGTGATGTTGTCACAGAGAGGGGTATGAACTGATTTCGTTGTGACAGGTGGGTTTGTAGTATTTGGACATAGTTTGGGACATAAGGCGTATGTATAGGAGGATTTGGTGGGTTTGTACGGGTTACTAGTGGTACAACCTGGGTTGTGGCATTTGTAGTTGTTGTGGTTGGGGTATTGTTTGCTTGTTAGTTGAAGGGAAGTGATCAGGGATTGCGTCTAATGAAGGAAAGCGGGGTGGTTGTGGAAGCGTCTTCACGGCCAAATACGCTAGCTCCTGAATATGTTGTACTTCTTCTCTTAGTGAGTCCATTTCCTGTTCCATTCTAGCAACATGCTCATCATTTAGAGTATCATTATTTTTCCCCGATTTCCCTGGGTTGTCAGCTATCACCAAAGCGTTTCCTAACGGGTCATCAGTTGCAGACATCTTCCTTTTTCATCTCATTGTATGGTGGTTCAACTAGTTTTTGTATCATCACAAACAAACCTCTATTGTTGGGGGAATAATAATAAAGTAATACGAAAAATAAAATAAAAGAAGAGCATAAGTTAGTTTTAGTGATTGCAAAAATATAAGCACATAGGGCAGTTAGTTCACGTACTCAAATGAGCGCGTTTCCTAATATGCGAGTGGCCTCTCTTTGCCGGAAGTAGGCCTATGTCGTGAATATTTGACGAACAATCAGATTTTGACACGTTTAGGTCTGGAGCAAACGTTTGGTTTCTCATTAATAAAATTTGGATTACAACAGGCGGGAGCGATGATTAAAACATTATTTTTCAACATCCACAAGATTACACTGACTCACAGACTTCCCCTTAGGGAAATAAAGGGGTGCAAAATAAAGGGTGTAAGCTGGGGGTGGGGGGGGGATCAACCTACCGCTAGTAGTTGATGTTTGGTCGAGAAGTGTATATATTTAACTATTATTGCATTACATTCTATTAATTTTAATTATCTTTTGAGTATTAATAAAATTACTTTAAGCTTAATATTATATTACAATTGTGTAGGAATAAAGCAATGTGAAAATTGAGAGATTTGGAGAAAAATTGAATAAAACGCGGAAGAAAAATAAAAGAATAAAAAAATAGAAGACAAAGGGGGGACACCCTTTGGTGTTTTTCCCCGAAGTGTAAGACAAATAAAAGAATGAAATCCAATTCAAATCCAAAGAAGAATTTAAATTGCAAAATCGTTACTAGATTCAGCTCCAGAGCCAGCGCCCCGCACTGGCCTGGACCCTGCTTGCGAGATCTTTTTTATTTCGTCGGGGACAAGATTATATCAGCCCTACACGGTCCCAAATTGTATAAAAGAGGTTCTAAACCTAATTTGGAGAGGATCTAACACACTTTCAAGGAGAATTCACGGGGTAGAACACAAACTACGCTTGGGAGGAGGCTTCTAACTAGTTGTTTTTACTCTTCACTTCCTTTAATCTCATAGTTTATTTGTTCTAGTGTTTTGGGTGCTACATGAGCATTGTAGTTTGAAGTTTGAATTGATCTTGTTATTTTATCATATTGGTTTATTTATTCAATCTCGTGCTTAATTATTTGATTGCTTGATCTCCAATTGAATACTATCAAAAAATGTAGGATTGAACTCGACAGAGGGAATTCTAAATTGCATATAAGATTGCGTAGAGAGAGATATTGAACCTAAGTATCGGGAATGGATTTGCAGTTAGGATAGGGATATATATTTAATCGCCTTGCTTGGTTACTATAAGAAAATTATTATGCATTGTAACGACCCGGTCGGTCATTTTTAGTGTTGTAGCCCCATTCCCTCATTTACTGATTATTCTATAATCAATTGCCGTTGTGTGACTTGCCGGGTTGGTAGCTTCAGCTCTGGGGATGTTTGGAATGAAATGGGACACTTAGTCCCAAGGTTGGAAGCTTAAGTTGAAATAGTTGACCGAATGTTGACTAATTTGTAAACGATTGCAGAATGGAGTTTTGGTGGTTCCAATAGATCCTTATGGTGATTTTAGATTTAGGAGTGTGTATGGATATTCATTTGGAGGTCCGTAGGTGATTTTGGCTTGAAATGGCGAAAGTTGGAAAACTTGATGTTTGGAGAGTTGGGAAGTTTGACTGAAAGTTTAATTTTTTGTTATCGAGCTTGAAATATTGGTTCCAATAGTTGGATTGGGTATATGGTGTTGTTTATGAATTTTGTGCAAAATTTGAAGTCAATCGGAGTTGATAAGTTTCAGTATTGATTGTAGAAGTTGGAATTTATTAATTTTCATTAGGCTTGAATTTGGGTGTGATTCGTCTTTCTGATATTGTTTGATGTGATTTTACTCCTCGACTAAGTTTGTATAATGTTTTAGGACTTGTTGATACATTTGGTTGAGGTCCCGCAGGCCTCGGATGGATTTCAAATGGTTAGCGGATTGGTATTTTGATTTAGAAGATTGGTATGTTGCAGGTCTGGTTTCCTTAACTGTGATTCATGTTAGATATCATATTTAGGCTATATGGTGGTACTGTTGGGACCCACAGAGGTCGTGTTACTGTTGATACTTGTCAGCCCGAGAGGCTAGATAGATTGATGAGTAAGTGAGGCCGAGGGCATGATTGTGAGGATATTTATAGGATCGGGCTGCACACCGTAACATGCTTTATTGATTCATGACATAATTGGCTTATTATAGCACTTGGGTTGATCCACCCCTCCGGAGTTTTACTCACCAGCAGTGAGCGCAGGTACCTACTGAGTGCGAGTGCAAGTGCCGAGTGTTAGTGCTAAGAGTGAGTGCGGAGTGATTGGTATGAATGAGTGATTATAAGGAATGAGTGACTATGAGGAACGAGTGAATGTTAGGATTGAGTGAATGGGAGGACTGAGTGAATTGATACTCAGGGAGTATGCATATGATTCTATCACTGTGTTTCATTACAATTGACATACATAATTGACATGTAGTTATAGAAATGTATCATTCCTTATTCCAGTTACACTTGGAATATTTTATCTGTTTTTAGCTTAAACTGTTGAACTTGAAAGTATGTCTACTTTTTTGTGCTGTTATTTCTATATTTGGACTGTACCTGTTGAGCTCGTTACTGCTTTTAGCCCAAGGTTAGTCATGTTACTTATTGAGTACATTGGGTCGGTTGTACTCATACTACACTCTGCACTTCGTGTGCATATCCAGGTACTTCTAGGTACATTGGTTGCTGATCTTGGAGCTTTAGAAGTTTGGAGATTTTTGAGGTAGCTGCTTTGGTATCCATAGGCCTTGACTATCCTCCTTTATCTTTTAGTTTTATCTAGGCTATTCTATTTTCCTAGACAGTGTTTTAAACCATGTTATTTTATAGATGCGCATGTACTCAATGACACCTGAATTTTAGGGAAATGTTGTATTGAGTAATGGTATTTTCGTATCAATATTTATGAGATTTTACTCTTAATCTTATTTTATTATGTTTTCAAACTTAAAGAATGCGTGGTTTATTATGGTTGTTGTCTTGCCTAGTAGTGCGATAGATGTCATCAAGACATGAGAGATTTGGGTCTTGACAGGTTGATATCAGAGCTTAGGTTATATAGGTCTCACGAGTCATGAGCAGGTTTAGTAGAGTCTTGTGGATTGGTATGGAGACGTTCGTACTTATCTTCGAGAGGTAGTCGAACCATTAAGAGAATTCACTTTCTTGTGTTCTTATCGTGCAAATTAGTTGATTCCGAAAACTAAACTTCTGTTATTCTATTATCTCACATATGGTGAGGACACGTGCCACTAGACTGAGTGGACGGCCACCAGTACAACCAGATAGGGCCACGTGAGGTCAGGGTCATAGTAGGGGCCGAGATAGGGGCTGAGGTGCAGCTCGTACAGTAGCTAGAGCAGAAACTGCAGATCCACCAGTTGCTCCAACTCAGGAGCAGATTACAGATGTGTTTGAGTCGGTGGGACCAACTCAGGCACCAGCTATGCCTATTGTGATTCTAGGCCTTCAGGAGGCTCTGTCCCAGATCTTGACTGTTTGTACTAGCCTTGCTCAGGTGGTTTCAGTTCCGGCCGTACCAGCTACTTCTCAGGCTAGGGAAGGTGCTCGGACTCTTGTCGTCCGTACTCTAGAGTAGGTGATGCAGGGACTTCAGACACCGAGATTATTACTAGCCCAGCTGGTTGCAGTTGCTCAAGCCCAGGTGTGTCACATTATGAATGATGAGGAGCATAAGTGACTAGAGTGGTTTGGGAGGCTCGAGTCTCGAACATTCAGTGGGGCTTAGTTTGAGGATGCTCAGGACTTCTTGGATAGGTGCCAGTAGATTCTTCACACGATGGGTATTCTGGAGACTAGTGGGGTCTCATTTACTACTTTTCAGCTGACAAGGGCATCATTTAGATGGTGGGAGGCCTATAAGGGGAGTAGGCCACCCGATGCTGCACCATTTTTATGGCACATGTTGTCCTTTCCCTTCTTGGAGAAGTTTGTGCCACCGACCCGCAGGGAGGAGTTCCATAGGGAGTTTGAGCAGCTACACTAGGAGGGCATGTCTGTGACCCAGTACGAGATGATATTTTCAGAGTTGGCCCATCACACTATCAGTTGCATTTTGTTATGACTCGGGAGAACACAACAGATGATAGGTTTAACTATTTGGTTGATATTTCTCAATGGCTAGTTGGTCTGTATTCATGAGTGTGAGCAAAGGTAGGACAAGAGGCTTTGTGGTTTGGGAAGTTTCAACGGTGTTCCTTTTGGGGGCAGTTCTACCATATTAGGGGTCGTCCTTATAGGCCCGCTCAAATGGCTCATCCGGTTCATCGTGGTGCATCAGCTAGCCATGGTTCATATAGTGCTCGTCTGGGTCAGTTGTCTCTCAGCGCTCTCCCAGCTCAGAGTTCATCATGTGCTCCATCAGTTCAGGTTTCATCAATGCCAGGCCCTTCTAACAGTTATTCTAGTACTCGGGGCCCGATTCAGTCCCCACCACCAGCGGGGAGTTGCTTCGAGTGCGAGGAGTTTGGACATGTGTGGAGATATTGTCCTTGTCGCTTTGGAGGTCCAATTCAGCAGATGGGTCAGGTGGTGACTTATACACCAGTTACTTCACCACTCACCCAACAAGCTAGGGGAGGGGCTCAAGCAACTAGAGGTCGCCCTAGAGGGGGAGGCCGATCAGGTGGTGGTCATGCTCAATTCTATGCTATTCCTGACAGGCCAGAGGCCGTTTCTTCAGACAGTAATCATAGGTATTGTTTGCGTGTGCCTCAGAGATGCTTCCACATTATTTGACCCGGGTTCTACTTATTCCTATGTATCATCATATTTTACTCGTTATTTGGATATGCCTCGTGAGATCTTAGTTTTTCTTGTTCATGTATCTATGCTGGAAGGAAATACTATTGTTGTGGATCGTGTGTATCGGCTGTGTGTGGTGACCATTGGAGGTTTGGAGACTAGAGTTGATCTCTTATTACTTAGTATGGTTGATTTCAACGTGATTTTGGGTATGGCTTGGTTGTCTCCATGTCATGCTATTCTGGATTGTCACGCTAAGACCGTGACATTGGCGATGCCTGGGTTTCCAAGGATCGAGTGGAGAGGTTCTCTGTATTATGTTCCCAGTAGGGTGATTTTACATATGAAGGCCCAACTATGAGACTTTCCAGATGTGTTTCCTGCTGACTTGCCTGGTATGCCTCCCGACAGGAATATTGATTTTGGTATTGACTTGGTGCTGGGCACTCAGCTCATTTCTATTCCTCCTTATCGTATGTCACCAACAAAGTTGAAGAAACTGAAAGAGCAGCTTTAGGAGCTTCTTGGTAAGGGGTTTATTTTTCCTAGTATGTCGCCTTGGGGTGCACCAGTTCTATTTGTGAAGAATGAATGATGGTACTATGAGGATTTGCATAGACTATAGGCAGTTGACCAAAGTTACAATCAACAACAAGTATCCTTTGTCGTGCATTGATGGTCTATTTGACTAGCATTAGGGAGCGATGGCATTCTCTAAGATTGATTTGAGGTCTGGGTATCACCAGTTGAAGATTCGAGACTCGGATATTCTAAAGACGGCATTCAGGACCCACTATGGTCACTATGAGTTCATTGTGATGACTTTTGGGCTAACCAATGCTCCAGCAACATTCAAGCATTTGATGAACAGTGTATCCCAGCCATATCTTGATTCGTTTGTCATAGTATTCATTGATGATATCCTGGTGTACTCACTTTTCCAGGAGGAGCATCCCAGCATTTGAGGATTGTACTATAGATGTTGAGGGAGGAGAAACTTTATGACAAGTTCTCCAAGTGTGAGTTTTGGCTCAGTTTAGTGGCGTTCTTGGGGGATGTGGTGTCCAGTGAGGGGATTAAGGTGGATCCAAAGAAGATAGAGGCGGTTCAGAGTTAGCCTAGACCGTCTTCAGCTATGGTCATTTGGAGCTTTCTCGGCTTGACCGGATATTATCGTTGCTTCATGAAGGGTTTCTCGTCCATTGCAGCGCCTTTGACCAGGTTAACCCAAAAGGATGCTCCATTCAGGTGGTCAGATGAGTGTAAGGAGAGCTTTCAGAAGCTCAAGACTGCCTTAACCACAACTCCAGTTCTAGTTTTGCCTTTAGTGTCAGGCTCTTATATAGTGTATTGTTATGCTTCTTGGATTGGTATTGGGTGTGTCTTGATGTAGGAGGGTAGGGTGATTGCTTATGCATTGCGCAAATTGAAGCCCCATGACAAGAACTACCATGTTCATGATTTGGAGTTGGAAGCCATCATTCATACATTGAAGATTTGGAGGCATTATCTCTATAGTGTGCCCTTTGAGGTATTTACAAATCATGAGAGTCTCCAGCATTTTTTCAAACAAAAGGATCTAAATTTGAGGCAGCGCAGATGGTTGGAGTTGCTAAAGGACTATGATATTACCGTTTTGTATCATCCCGAGAAGGCCAATATGGTGGTCGATGCTTTGAGTATAAAGGCGGTGAATTTGGTAGACTTGCATTCATTCTTGTTGGTGAGAGACCACTTGCATTAGATGTTCAGGCGTTGGCCAATCAGTTCGTGAGGTTAGATGTTTTGGAGCCTAGCCGAGTTCTAGCTTGTGTGGTTTCTCGATCTTCTTTATATGATTTCATCAAAGAATGTCAGTATGATGACCCCCATTTGCTTGTCCTTAAGGACATGGTTCAACACAGTGATGCCAAGGAGGTTACTATTGGGGACGATGAGGTGTTGCGGTTGCATGGTCAGATTTGTGTGCCCAATATGGATGGGCTACGTGATTTGATTTTTGAGGAGGCCCACAGTTTGCGGTATTCCATTCCCTCGGGGACCGCAAAGATGTATCAGGAGTTGAGGCAGCATTATTGGTGAAGGAGCATGAAGAAAGACATAGTGGGGTTTGTAGCTCAGTGCCTAAATTGTCAGCAAGTGAATTACGAGCATCATAGACTTAGGCGGATTGCTTCAGAGGCTTGAGATTCCATAGTGGAAATGGGAGCGTATCACCATGGACTTTGTAGTTTGGCTTCCACGGACTTCGAGGAAGTTTGGTGCTATTTGTGTGATTATGGATCGGCTGACCAAGTCTGCACATTTCATTGCAGCTGGGACTACTTATTCTTTGAAGCGGTTGGCTAAGATCTACATCCGTGAGATTGATCGCATTCATGGTGTGCTGGTGTCTATCATATCAGGTCGGGGACGTAGTTTTCGAGATCAGTGCAGCGAGAGTTAGGCACACGAGTTGAATTGAGTACCGCATTCCACCCTCAGATGGACGGACAGTTCGAGCGCACTATTCAGATATTGGAGGATATGCTACGCGCTTGTGTCATAGATTTTGAGGGTTCTTGGGATAAGTTTCTGCCGCTTGCCGAGTTTGCCTACAACAACAACTACCGATCGAGCATTCAGATTGCTCCGTATGAAGCTTTGTATGGGAGGCGGTGTCGGTCTACAGTGGGTTGGTTTGAGTCGGGTGAAGCTAGGCTATTGGGTACTGACTTGGTTCGGGATGCTTTGGACAAGGTTAAGTTGATTCAGGATCGGCTTCGCAGGACGCAATCTAGATAGAAGAGCTATCCGATCGGAAGGTTCGTGATTTTTCTTACATGGTGGGGCAGAAGGTACTAATTAGAGTTTCACCCATGGAGGATGTTATGAGGTTCGGGAAGATGGGCAAGTTGAGCCCTGGGTATATTGGCCCATTTGAGGTGCTTAAGAGGATTGGGGAGGTGGCTTACAGGCTAGCATTGCCGCCTAGTCTATCGAGTGTTCATCCAGTGTTTGATGTATCCATGCTCCGAAAGTATGTTGGCGATTCTCTCATGTTTTGGACTTTAACACAGTTTAGTTGGATGGTGAATTGACTTATGATGTGGAGCAGGTGGCCATTTTGTATCGGCAGGTTCGCAAGTTGAGGTCAAAGAGCATAGCTTCAGTGAAGGTGCAATGGAGAGGTCAGCCAATCAAGGAGGCTACTTGGGAGACCTAGCGGGAGATGCGAAGCAGATATCCACGCCTATTCGAGATTCCAGGTATAATTCTAGACCCGTTCGAGTACGAACATTTGTATAAGAGGGAGAGGATGTAACGACCCGGTCATTCATTTAGAGTGTTGTAGCCCCGTTCCCCCGTTTACTATTTATCTGCACTTTATTATTGTTATTTGACTTGCCGGGGTGGTTGGTTCGGTTCCGGGGATATTTCGGAATGAAATGGGACACATAGTCCCAAGGTTGGAAGCTTCAGTTGAAAGAGTTGATCGGGTATTGACTTTTATGTAAATGACTCCAGAATGAAGTTTTGAAGGTTCTGATAGTTCTGTATAGTGATTTTGGACTTAGGTGAGTCCGGATATCGATTTGGAGGCTCGTAGGTGATTTTGGCTTGAAATGGTAAAAGTTGGAAAATTAGAAGTTTGACCTAGAGTTGACTTTGTTGTTATCGGGCTCGTATTTTGGTTTTGAAAGTTGGAGTGGGTCTGTGATGTCGTTTCGAACTTGTGTGCAAAATTTGAGGTCAACAGAGTTGATTTGATAGGTTTCAGCATCCATTGTAGAAATTGGAATTCATCAGTTTTCATTAGGCTTGAATTGGGGTGCAATTCGTGTTTTTGATGTTGTTTGATGTGATTTGAGACCTCGACTAAGTTCGTATGATGTTTTAGGATTTTTTGGTATGTTTGGTTGAGGTCTCGGGGGCCTCAGGTGCATTTCGGATGGTTAACGGATTGGAATTTGGACTTAGAAGATTTGATGTTGCAGATCTAGTTTCCTTATACGGGATCGCGTGGGAAGGTCCGCGATCGCGTAGGCTTATTTTGAGCAGCTGGAATTTTGTGCTATGTGGTCGCGTGGGAAGGTCTGCGATCGTGAAGCTTTGCACCATTAGTGCATCGCAAATGCGTGGTTTATGTCGTGTTCACGTGGAGGAAAAGAAGGAGCTGGGGATTTCACGTGTTGTTCTATGCGATCGCGTGGGGATGTCCGCGATCGTGCAAGTCAGGAATGTTTGGTCTTCGTGGGTTCAGTGTGTGTTCACATAGAGTCAATTCTTGGCAGCATATATTTGTGCTTCGTGATCCCGAAGCATTTTACGCGATCGTGAAGGAGGATTTCTGGGCAGAATATAAATATTAAAACTGAGGGTTTGAGTTATATTTCACAATTTGATTTTGGGAGCTCTGGTTGAGGCTATTCTTGGAGAGATTTTCAGGGGAGTGATTGGGGTAAGTGATTCTAACTCGGTTATGGTTAAATTACATGAACATATCATTAATTTCATCATTTAATTAGTGATTTGGGTTGAAAAAGTGGGGAAGAATTGTAGAAACTTCCTAGGATTTAATTTGAGGATTTGAAGGTCTAGCTGTGAGCAGATTTGAGTAATTTTTGTATGGTTTGACTTGTGGTTTAATGGGTGTTTGGATTTTTTTATTTTTTTGGATTCCGAGATATGGGCCCAGGGTTGACTTTTTGACTTTTGCTAAAGAAATTAGCTTTATCATATGGAATTGATTTCTATAGCTTATGTTGACTGTATCGAGTTGTTTGTGGCTAGATTCGAGTCGTTCGGAGGCCGATTCGAGAGGCAACAACTTGTTGGATTAGAGATTTGCTTGGTTTGAGGTAAGTAACACTTCTAAACTTGGTTCTGAGGGTATGAATCCCTGAATTACGTGTTATGTTATTGGTGTTGAGGTAACGCACATGCGAGGTGACGGGCGTGTGGGCGTGCACCATAGGAATTGCGACTCGATCGAGTCCGTGGAACTCTGTAGTCATACAACTTGTTATTCTCCACGTATTCCCCATGTGTTAAATAAATTTAACTATGGTTCATGTTAGAAATCATGCTTAGGCTATATGCTGAAACTGTTGGGACACACAGAGATCGTGTTGCTGTTGAATTATTTGCTTAATTTGTAATTATGTACTCAGTCACAACTATCATTTGCATATCATATCTTGGTCTCTGTTTCCATTAATTGATACATCCTATCGTCATTGTTTGGGGTAATTATCTTGATACTTGTGATCCCGAGAGATTGGAGAGTTTGATGACTGAGTGAGGCCGAGGGCCTGATTGTGAGGATATTTATGGGATCGGGTTTCACGCCGCATCAGGCTTTATTGATTCAGTTTCCTCTTCAGTGCCTTCTTCAAATTCTTCTTCTTCTTCGTCGTCGTTGTTATATTTGAGCTCTTCTTCAGGATCCTCTTCCGGGTTTGTTTCTGACTCAATCTGTATATGCGCGACCACTTGATCATCATCCTCCGGAGGCGGCAACATATGGTCAACCGACTCTAGGACCACTTGCCGATGCATGGCGGTGGTAACGAGATAATGAGGCAAAATCTTGTGATATATTTGTAAGGCTACTGCTGCATCGTCTAGCTAGGCCACTCCTTCTTTGCTTGGTTGTGCTAGCTCATCTCCCCATTGATCCATATGAAGTAATCTAGAGTACACCTTGAATTCTTACCCATCAGCATCATGATCAAGTCATTCCGCTTGTCGTGAAGTTTCTTCACCCTTGGGATCAGGATCTTCCCATTGTAGTCATCTTCATACAAAGTTGGTCTCGACTAGAGGGGTACATTCTGGATCACACCAAACTACCTGAGAACTCATAGAGGTGCATACGCCTAAATGCCTTCGAGTCCTATCAACTCTATAAAATATTTCCTGGGGGTCCGTAGAATTTCCTGTCGTTCAATCATGAAAGCTTTCACTTTACCTATTCTCCACTCAAATTTGTCAGCATTTCTCTCCATTCCTCTTGCTTGTGTGGTGAGACCTAGTGCCTCATTATTTCATTGTGACTCCTGATCATATTGCTGAAACCCACAAATTAGTCAACAATGGCCTCTCTTTGAATGAAGTGTTCTGTGACCCATATCTGGAGTAACAGGTTGCAGCCTTTGAAGAAATCGTATCTCGGGAACATGTAGATAGTGCTTAGAATGTTTCTACCAATATCATAGGCACCAAGGTGACTTGGAGATTACCTTGAAATATTACCATGACCATAGGCAACAAGTTGATATTGATTCACCCTCTCCTCTATGGGAAACAAGTAATCCTAGAAATGCCAAAGAGGTGTGGCTCTCTATGGTCTCGGTGAATGTTACCTCCACCATTGTTTCAGCATATGTGGCGCTCCCATGACCATATTGATTTCGGGGATGTTGTGGTTGATTTCCATTCTGAAGAGGTGAAGAAAACGGGTTTGGTAAGTATTTGCTCCGGATCTTTAGCGTCTCATTTGGATTGGTTCATCGTTCCAATAAAGACATGTCGTTGGGTGCATGACTCGTTGACATTTAATGTGGCTTTCCTAATTGTGTGTCGATGACAAGGACCAACTCACCTAAGTTTCATGCAATATGACCTCTGTTTGCTAGAGTAGAGTGTTTCCTAATTCTTGGAGTTGGACTGAATACTGCGAGATGCTATGTTAGTTGACCTAACAAAGCCATTCTCTGAGACTAAATCATTTTGAAAGAAGGTTCGAAACAGTGGAATAGACAACCATCGAGTGCCATTGTGTGTGATAGTGCATAACCAAGACTCGATAGGAAAAATGTGATGAAAGTGTATATAAAGCGGTAACGTATAATTGGATAATAGTACTAACATTAAAGTGGGTAGATAAGTACGTGCTGAACAAGTAAGACAGGGAAGCACATATTCAAAATTAAGCACAACTAAAGTAGCATATAAACAAACATCCCTAAATTTTAGATCTATTCTAAGTCTGCTATGGTCAGAACCTAAGTTTAAATCCCTAGTAGAGTCTCCATGTTGTTGCACCCTATTTCGCACAAGTCAAAATAAAATTCAACTAGTGGTTTCCCTATTGTTGATGAAAGAGAGTCGCCACCTAATATTTAAAGGCATACTAGGGTATCTCTTCAGTTGTTAAATTATTATCCTATTAGTCTACTAACCAGTGAGATTTAGGTAAGAGTTCTTATTCTTCTAAAGGGAAGGTGTTAGGCACCCCCTAGAATCTACCTAAGGTAGCTCTATAGGATTTAGACTAGGTGTAGGGAGTTAAAATGTATGTATTCTACTTAGTTAGTTCTTGAAAATGTATAGCTTACTCTATGTCATGTTTAAAGCTTATCGTTTTGAAAGAAAATGTTTACGCACTTTGAAAAATAGGATATAGGTTTCATTCATAAAAAGCCTTTAATAAAAAGTCTACATGATTGAAAGAATTTTGGGAGTATATCTATAGTGTTTATATTTGCAAACTTTGTAAAATATGGTTAGGTTTAAAATAATTTATCTTTGAAATAGAATGGCTATTTGTATAACTATAGTAAAGTAAAGGCTATTAGAGAAGTAGGCTTTAGATACCTTAAAGATTGATTTCAAATTTTGTATCCAAGTTTAAAATAAAGATCATTTGAAGTATTCCTTGGTTGCGACAGTGTTTCATTTTTGTTTGTAAAAAACTGTCCTTGAAATCATTTTTCGATTCTAGTTTTTTAAAGAGGGGCAATTGCTTGTTTTTCTTTTGAATTATTTTGAACTTAAAAAACTTCATGAAAAACGGTTCGCATGAATGAAGGTTAGAATTGCATAGCAGAAGTAACTAAGAATGTTGAAGTTATTTCGACCTACAAAAGTAGTAGCTTTTCTTTTAAACTACCTATGGTCTTTTGTTGTCCTGGGTCTCTAGAATTATTCGAAAATGATAAATCAAACATTCAGTCAATATAATTAGTATCATACACACATAATAGACAAATAACATATTTCTTTAAAAGCAATAAAAGAGAAAAAAGAGAAAAAGGGGCTGGACTCAGAGTTTGGGCTTAAAGGAACGTCAGGCCCAGCAGATATCAAACAACAACAAACTCCAGTGACTCGGACTTTAGGCTGGAACTTGGGCCTGAGTTCTTGACAACTCAACAGGTCTAGTTCCATCACATATGTAAAATAAATGAGAGATATTAGTGAATGACCCAATACAACATTTATTACGTAGCTAAGGGTACAATAGGGCCATTGTGAGTCACACTAACGTTGTAACAAGTGCTCTAATTAAGGATGCAATAAAGTCAATGTAAAGTCCTAGAGAGTAAACAAAACAACATTCACAGTGAAGCTTTTTATTTCTTTTGGCAATAATTCTAAAGATATTAATAAATGTTAATGGTTAAGAGCTTAACATAAAATCTCATTCATGGACAAGACACCATTTGGACCCCTGGCACTTCAGAGTTCACAAGAGTCTCAGGGACCCCGAGCAGTACTTGTGTCCGGGAGGGCGTCTCAATCCACAAACTAGATCCTACTCCTAAATACCATTAACCACTCATAATAATTACTCCCTACAGGTTTAAATACCAACGAGGCATTCACTGTAACATCTAATGTAGCAGTAGCAATAACACACAAATTCAAGTATGTTCACCTCTCACAAATATTATACAGAGCACCATTATGAGCATGAGATACTAGATTACCCTTATTGAGATCACAACCCAAATACAAGTGTGCAGTACACTGTCAACACTTCCAATATGCATAATAATACTCAAAGAAACCAACCAAAAATATAATCAAAGAGGAAAATACTAGTAAACTAGTTTAGAAGTCCACATGCTAAATCAGATGACTCAAAGGGTAAAGAAGATATATGTACATCAACCTTATTGATCCTACCAATAGAGTCAAGTTTGCAGGAGTTCATTGCATTCACAATACTTTTATAGCTTATCGCACTAAGTTCATATTTATCAGACGTTCACACACATAGGTTAAATCTTCACTTCTTACTAGATGTATGAATTAACAGCCTCATTTAGAATCTTTAAAGAGTATCGACAGTGGTATTCGTGCAGACAAGTAGGTTAATCCTAACTTAAGCTAATGACATGATCACTTTCCTTTAAAAGTTCACAATATCATATTCATGCTAGGCTCATTAAGAATTAAGGCGCTCATATAAACATAAGGTAGTGTTATGGCAGGGCAAGTAAGCATCGGAAGTTTCCCTCAAGTTCTTTTAGTGATCACAGCAGACTTATGTCCCAAATTCTATGTGGTTAGTCCCTTTAGAATAAACAAGATGCAACCTTATTCTTTATAAGATAATACAGTTCTAAGAGAGAGGTGTGAGAGCACAGGCACAAGCATGGAGGACAAGCAAGAAGTCTGTTGAAAACACGAATAAGTCCAGAACCTTAAGAGAGGGCACCTAGACACATACAGAAGATGTTCTTAAAAGATTTTCAAGACTATAGAGCATAGTATAGGATCAGGTCGTATATAATCAAATTAACATGTTCATAACATAAGCTGCAGAACAATGCAAAACTTTACATATATCAAGTAAGAATTTTTCTAATAGCAGGATAATCAGTCAAGGTAAACATGTCGAGTGTAATAGTCTAAACATGATGAAGTTCAGTTCAGTATAGCCAATCCAAGAGATAATGTACAAATACAATAGTTGCATCTCTTAATCAAATTCTCGAGAACAGTCAAGAGCATATCTTAAGACAATTTAACAATAACCGACAGAATACATACAAGAATAACTGCAGAGCTCACTAGAACTTAGTTCAATTACTTCAAGATATTTATATAGTGAATCTTAGAGATATGGACATACATACATGGAGGTTAATATGAGACCTTCACAATGATTTTCAGGGAGTTACAATATCACAAAAACACATTTGAAGAGAGACGGTAGCTCAAACAACTCAGCTGATGCATTTTAACTACAATGGCAGTCCTGTATTTATCCTTTAAGTGTCACAATTACCATAGTCTTGGTTTTAATAAATAAACGACTCAGATACATAATATAGATAAACATGTAACATTAAAGTAGGATCAGTAGTGCAGACATGGAAGCCTTAGCAAAATATCAGGAAAGTCTAAAATCAGAACAAATGAAGGGGATCATTGATGTCCTTTAGTCAACTACAGAGGTTCAACGTCACCTAGATTGTTCAACCTAGAGCACCATTCATTAAGTTCTCAAGATAATCGATTAGCAATCATTTAACTTCAAAATATTAAAGAGACAGTTGGTCCATACACACAATATCAAGGCATAATCATCAATTATAAACCAATAACATACATCATGGACCAAATAATCAACAGAGAATAACATGGGAATTATGATGTCGATTTCAAGCAATTAAAGAGAGGAAGGTTCGATATGTACTGACCTTCCTTTGAGAAGCAAACCAAACAAGGTTGTTATTTTGCCGTGTGGGAACCAAAAGCTTAAACTCCAATCATTAAATAAACTCAGAACCGGAAAAGAGAGGAAGAGAATCAGGAATCAATTAAGGACCTAAGATTTGAACGTGAAAAATACTAGGTGCTACTATGTATTGTGTATTGATATCTTTTTAGGTTGTTCGATGTTGTTATCCGTTGCTAGGGCTGAGAAATTAAGGCTAAGATCTATAGTGCCTTTAAGCCTTAGGGTTTCGACAGATTCTAATGGTGGTAGTGGAGAATGACGACTAGCAGATGATGCAAGCAAAACGAGTGAAAATAAAAGAAAGCAGAAGGGAAAATCGTGAAAATATTTACTTGAGTGAGGGACGTCCGTTGAGGCAAGATACCATCGGACAAAACCCCAATGTACAGAGGTCACTACATTTTACCTCTGGACAAAGAATAACGACGATGATGCTGAAGAAATGGTCATACATGCCATGGATTTGAAAGATCACCACGGTAATGCAGACAATTTGAAGTTTCACTTTTGGGTTTGGGTTTCAGATTTAGAATTTCGAATTTTAGTGATTAAAATGGTGATATGAGCTTGATTCGCGGGTATAGGGAACAAAATTGAGTGTTAGAGGATATGAATTTGTGACCTTGCACCGATTTGTGCAGGGTTTGAAGATTGGTGGATGATGAGAGGTCGAGAAACTAGAGAGGAAAAGAGGAAAGGAGTTGGCTAGTCAATGAGGTAAATAATTAAGGTTTGGGGGTAACCAGGACGGTCTCTAAGGTTAAGATTGAGGGAAGTAATTTGGACCGCTGGATCATTTGATCATTAGCCCTGATAAATCATGCATTAAGAATTTTAAAAGGTTTTTTTTATAGAAAATATGGGAACTGTTAGATCTCTATATTTCAACGATGGAGATGAGGTTTTAGCAGAAATCAAAAGAAAAGATAAAATTCGGAATTAATTACGGGGCGTTAACGAGCTGAATCAACGGTCCAGATTTGTTTGTGCTTATTTTGTGAGTGTGGGCGATGAGTGCACTTCGGTTGCCTCAGAGAGAGTGGCATGAATTGTCAACATGGACTTGAGGGTCATTTGTACCAGTTAGAATGGGGGAGTTGGGCCAACTATTGGGCTGACTTTAATTTGAAAGGTGGCCAATTTGTGTTTAAGTGTGCAATTGTAATTATAGCCATTTAGTCTTTAACCTTTTTAATATTAATTTTATTAAACTTAATTAATCATAATTAAATTTGATATAATCATCAGATACTCTATAATTTACTGTAATTAATTAATTATTTATTAAAATACTTTATTTCTCAAATTATGCCATTAATTTCGGATTATTTGAAATAGTAGGCTAGTTAATTAAAAATTAAGGACTAACTTGTTAAATTAATTATAAAACTCGTGCAAAAAATATAAAGGTCACTTTAATAATCTCAAAAATAGTAAGGGCAATATATTTTACAATTATATAATACTAAGCTTTTAATTTCAACACTATTAATTACTAATTTATACAAAAATAGGGATTATTGATTAGAAAATATTTTCAACACATTTATTGTAAATCATTAAGTATAAATAAATAAATTTTAAAAGGGAGAGTCATTATTGGTCATCAATAGTCAATATAATTGCTTCAACTCCTACTTTGTTATTCTTAGCCATAAAGACAACAACTGAATTATCACAATATATCCTTAATGTCCTAGAGGTCGAATTAGCGATTAAGCATAGAAATGAAACTCTTCAACCATACACCATGTGAGGTAGCCTCAAAACAAGAAACAAACTTAGCCTCCATAGTGAAAGTAGCATTTAATGTCTTCTTGGCACTCCTCCAAGATATAGCTCCACCGGCTAACATCAAAATGTATCCTGACATTGATTTGCATGAATCAGTACAAATAACAAAGTTTTATCAGAGTAGCCAATTACCTCCAAATTATTTGATTGTTTGTACATAAGCATGTAGTCTTTTGTCCCTAGAAGGTATCATAAGACTTTCTTTGTAGCTCTCCAGTGGTCAAGACCTGAGTTGCTCTGATATATTTCTAGCATTCCAACAACAAATGCAATAGAGAGTCTAGTACAAACCTGAGCATACATCAAGCTTCAACAATAGGAGCATATGGAATATTTTTCATGTAACGACTCGACCGCTTATTTTGAGCTTTAGCATTTTATTTGGTGGTTTGAGACTTTGAGTAGCTATATTATGTATTATGTATTGCTTGTATGGTTGATTTCAATTTTTGAGCGGTTTGGAATTGATTTAGATGAATTATTTTTGTTTTAGAATCATTAAGTTGGAAGAGTTGACCAAGATTTGACTTTCGGGTAAAAGGACTTGGAATCAGATTTTAATAATTCCAATGAGTTTGTATGATGGTTTGGGACATGTCAACAAAGTTTGGTTAAATTTCAACAAATTTTGTATATGTTTGGGTTGTATGGTGATTGTTTTCGGTTTCGACATCGATTTGAGCACAAGGTTATCATATTGGGAAAACGACCTCTGATTCGTATTTCGACTATACCATTATATTCGTATCGTAATTTTAAAACCATAGCAACTGAAGTCATCAAGTACTGACATCGTATGAGGAATTTATGGTCATTTATTAAGAATTGAGTTGCTAGATTTTTCAGATTAATTACGAAATTTTCACTGAAATCGTATTTAAAAATTCGCATTATTTTCAAATATTGAAACAAACATATCTACTTCATAATAAGGTCAACTGGAGTGATTCAAAAGCCTAACTTGATTGGAATTTCATGAGAAATCCATTGGAAGCATCAGAAAAGAGTTTCAAGATCATTTGGTGCAAGAAACAAGGCAGAACATCTGGACATTTTTGCTATTAATATTGTTCGAGTTTTTCTCATCTTGAAAGTTTGGGATTGGGAGAATTAAAGGATGTTATTCAAGTTTCTTCCATAGGGTAAGTTTTAAACCATAACCTAAGTATGTTCCTTCGATTCATTCCCTTGGTTTAAGATTTAATGCATGATTTAATTTAAAACCCATTTAATTCTTTAAATCAAGACCTAGGGTTATGCCCTAAATTTTAAAAATTAAAAATGAGTTAGAGGATTTTATTTCTCTATTATTTTTGGGATATTTTTCTTCTATATTAGGAGAACAACATACTCGAATTTGGCGAGTTTTGGAGGAGTATTGCGGGAGATGTGGGACCCAACTAATGTCTCTTGGAAGAGCGAAGTTTTGGGGAATTGGTTGAGGTATCAAACTCCGATCGAGTCTATTTTCATTTGTGTAAGCTTGTATTGGTTCGGGCTTCGCAGGTAAGCATGGATTCGAAATCCAAGGCGGGCTCGACGCTAATATTTGTTTACTTTTTGGGTGACTTTGGGCTTTTGATAAAAGATTCGACCTTTATCGATTGGATTTGTTTCTTTTTGCATTATTTGATGTTCTTGAGTTTCTTTTGGCTAGTTTCGACCCGTTCGGAGGTTGGTACGCGTGTGATGGCATTTCTAGAGTATTGTTTGGCTTGCTCGATATTGGATTCGGTTTGTTTGAGGTAAGTAACACTTCTAAACTTGGTGCCGATTGTATGAATCCCTTAACATATGTGTTATGTGTTTGGTGTTGAGCTGATGCACATGCTAGGTGACGGGCGTATGAGCGTGCATCATTTGAATTATGACTCGATTGATTCTGTGATACTGCGTAGTTACCTAATCTTGTTTCTATCAATGAAATTTCTACATGTTAGAGAAATTGAGTTGTGAATCATGTTAGAAATCATGTTTAGGCTATATTCTTATTCTGCTGAGACCCACTAGTGTCATCTCTGCTTTAGAGTTATTTGCTTAAATTGCAGTTACATACTCAGTCATATTCATTCATTCGCATATCATATCTCAGTTTCTGTTATCTTTTGTTGTCACATCATGTTATCATTGTTCGGGCCAATTGACACGAGATTTGTGAGCCCCAGATGTTGGAGAGATTGATGACTGGTATGGGGACTGAGAGCCGTGTTGTGAGAGATATTGTGGATTGGGATGCATGTTGATGCAAGGCATATTGGCTTTATGCATATTATTATTATTATATGGATCGGGTTGCACGCCGCATCAGGCCTTGTAGGATTTATTATTATTGATGGTATCGGGATGCGCGCCATAACATATTTTATTGATTCATGATGGGATCAGGTTGTACGCCGCAAGAGGCCATGTTGGCTTATATAGCACTTGGGCAGGATCCGCCCCTCCGGAGTCTAACATACTAGCAGTCAGTACATGTACCTACAATGTTGTGTGATTGAGTATGCTGAGTGACTGAGCGTGATGAGCAGGAGTGCGAGACAATGAGATTGAGTACTTTGAGAGTGTGAGTACAGGAGTTCATCACTGTGATACATTGCATTTTACATACATACTTGACATACAAACATAGAGATGCATTTTCTCATGCTACACGTTTCGTGACATTCATGATTTCACATGCACGTTGACATGTAGGCATAAAGATGTACTTTTCCCATGCTATCTAAGAATGGAATATCTTATCTGCTGTTGAAATTTGGAAAAATCATAGTTTTCTGATTTACTCATATTTTGGTGATTTCGTTGAAAGATTTTGGTTCTACTGTTATACCTAAAAAGCATGCTTATGAATGAGCTGATCATCATACTTTTGAGTTATTACTTGTGTTGCTTTTATTATATTGTTACGAGTTGTTCTTTGCTATTGGTGTTTGACTCTGACCGTTGTCCAAGCTCGTCACTACTTTCAACCTAAGGTTAGGTTTGTTACTTATCGAGTACATGGGGTCGGTTGTACTCATACTACACTTCTGCACCTTGCGTGCAGATTTTGGAGTTGATGTTATTGCGAGTAGCGGGAGCTAGCATAGAAGATGTACCTGCATTTCGATTATAGCTGCCTCTTGTTCTTGGTAACTTTAGATTTATAAATCTGTTTATGTACATTTTGAATAAATGATGTACTCTTTTCATACCAGCTTTGCAAAGTCTAAGTCTTATAAACTCATGATTTGTACTACCAGTCCTTGGGGAATTGTGTAAAATTCAGTTATTTCATTTTTGACTCTTATCATTATCATTATATTGTGGTTTATTATTAATTGGTTTACCTAGCGGGTTGGGTTAGGTGTCATCACAACTCGTTGAATTTTAGGTCGTGAAAAGTTGGTATCAGAGCTCTAGGTTCATAAGTTCTACGAGTCATGATAAAGTGGCTAATACAGTCTTACAGATCGATATGATGACACCATACCTATCTTCGAGAGGCTACATGCATTTAGGATAAACTTCCCATCTTTCTTTCCTTATCGTGAGGCTTTGATTTAGCTTGAATCGTATCTCTTTGAATTCTTTCCACTCACTCATATGTGCATGTGAGCGCTCGGTATTAACTGTACATCGACCACTTGTGGATTCAATGGATAAGGTGCGAGATGTATTTTTTTGTGTTTTGGTGTTGGGCCAGTCTGGAGTACTTGAGGCTCGGTTTGGACTGCAACTTAGGCTCGGTAGTTTCGATTGTGTGAGTATGTGATTTTGAAATTATATGTCCAGTGGTGTCCCTATGAGTGGGACTGATGGCTCGGTGAGTGGTTGGACAGCTATATGGTGACTAGGATGTGATTGCGAGATGTGGTTAGATAGTTTGAATGTGACGAGAAGATTTTGCTTGAGATGTGAAAATGTATAGTTTGAACGTGACGAGAAGATTTTTCTTGAGATGTGAAAAGGACTATTGGATGCTCGATTTCTATGGATGTGTCATACAGTCTTGAGTTAAGAAGGTTTTTGAGAGGTTCTTTTGTGTTATTTCATTTGTGGAATGAAGTAGATTATTATGTCCTGTTGATGAGTTCAGACTCAGGAAGATTAAATGAGTTAGTAGTCGTGGCTGTGAAAGGGTATATGTAGATGTCAGTTAATGGATAAGCAGGTGGGTTATCACCTCCAGGATAATCTATAGATGTGTGATCCTTATGATGTTGTGTGGAGGCTTTCTTTTCTATCAGTGGGTATAGGTGTTTTGATTTAAGTTTGGATTGGTTGAGAAAGTTGACCTAATAGTCACGAGGATGAATGCGAGATTAGCAGATGATTTAAGGTATTATATGGTTTGTGTTGCATGAGCTTATGAAGGATTTAGTTGAATCCCACTACGGTATTACGGCACAAATAGAGTATGGGCAATGTGAGTTATTGAGCGTTTAGATCTATGGGTTTGAGCCAAATGGGGGAGTCTGCTATCGAAGATTTGATTGCATGGTTACGTGTTGTATTGGTTTCGGTCTGAGGCATACTTGTGGATTAGTTATCACTTGTAGAGGCTGATTTTAAGGATGAATTAAGCAAGGAAATTTCTGGATGCATGGTTATTACACTTTATGGGTATATGGGAATCATGGAATGATTGAGTTGTTATTCATGAAAGATGTTGTGCGCATGGAGTAGGAATTTGTTCAAGTGCGTTAAGGAAGGGTTACTTCTTTGGGTGTTGTCGTGCTAATGGGGCACATGTCATTCGGCTCGTTTGGATGGTGCAATTGAGATTTGAGCAGAGTGGATGACTCTCGAGAAGGTTCTAATAGATTAAAGATTTATATGTAGCATTTGAGAAGTTTTTGGATTTGTATGTGGCTAAAATATGAGATTTACATTAGATGGTGTGGAGACACGCGATATTTCTATATCATTATGGATTCTACATTTCAGTATCATGAAGGTGAAATAAATGACTTTAGATTCAAAGAAGGTCTCTTTAGACTAGGTGTCTCAGTTGTGGTACTTTTGGGGTGCTTAAGAGGGAATACATCGGCCTATGGGCCTTAGGGCGGTGTGGTTTTATGCTAGGATCTTTTGTGGTGAGCTTTGAGTAAGAATCGTGGCGTTCTAGAAAGGAGAACAGACAACTTGAGGGTAATTCAGAAGGAACTCAGAGAAATAGGACAACTTGGTAGTAGGCTAGATCAACACAATAATGGATATGATCGGTTCTTTAGGTACTTATGATGTGGTTAGTCTCTATAGGTGTTTTGTAGCAATACTTTTAGGTTTGGCAACCTGCACGACTTGGTTGAGTTAGAGAGATTCAGTTTTTGTGGCTTAGTTATGTGAAAATTGATTTCGAAGAGTTCTCGATGATTTCTAACACAGTTTGAGATGGATATATCCTATCGACGCGAGGAGCATGTAGCATATCGTGATTTTCTCCTAGATGGGATCAAATGGAAGGTTTTTGACTGATTGGGTATGTATTCTGCTAGTACTCAGAGTTGATTATGAGATTCTCGTGCTTTTCATATGATGGCATGATAGATGCGGTGTGTTATGTGGGATTGAGATTTGCATGTGCAAGGTCAAGATTGAGTTTTGAGGGAAAGGTCATGAATTCTTAGACAAAATTATGATTTCAGATGACTAGATGAATGCTATTACTACTTGGTATTTGGGTGCACATTTCAGAAGGCGCACTATATTTTGACATACAGATGCTTCATTGTATTGTGGTACTCTCCTGGTTGATCAGCTGCTAATTTTCAAATTTTTTATATGGCATGGAAAATTATAAAAGTATTTTTCGTGGGGATGATTATGTATGAGAGATGTGTTAGTCATTCGAGTGGTGAAGTTAGGATCGGCTATGGTGATTCATGTGTTCTATGGATTTGGAGACTGGAAGTTCTTAGAAGCAAATTTTTCGTGGTTATGGATTGTGAAGATGTTGCCAAAGTTAGCTAGATGGTAGTACGTGCTTTGGTTAGGTCATTGTGGACTTTTGGAGGGCCATTTATCTATTTTGGGATTACTCGAGTTGATTTGGGGCCCATTGATAGGCCTGAGGAGGATGTGTATTCTACACCAGGTCGAATTTGTTGACTTGGGACCGTTATTGCTGAAAGGTGTGTCATTCAGTTAGAGTTGAGCTTGTTCATGTTCTGATATGTTCTATGTGTTACTCTTCTATTCTATGAGGGGTTGTGATTTGTTGGTTATATGCACACCCGATGCGGTTCTATTTGGGCCTTGAAGAAAAATTCGAGAAAAATGGTTATTAGGGTGTTGAATGGTTGATTGCACTTGGGTTATGGTCTTTTCGAGCTATGGTATATTGTGTTATTTTCTTCTCCATGGTTATGGTCATGCATTTCGTGTACTTGATGTCGAATTGTGTGTGGTTGATGATTTTTGAGCATTTTGACTTGAGGTATTTCATATTGACCGAGTGTTCGGATTAGGTCATGCATCGCAACGACGTTATGCTAGGATATGATACTTTGTGCTTATTTCATGTGTTATGTTTTTCCTTGTGTGGTGGATTGATAACATTACTCTTCATCGTGGTATCTGTTGAGCTGGTGGGATGGTTTCTTCATTTCCATTCTCTTTCCATCATAAGGTATATTTGAGTTATTGTTTGTTGGTTTACGGATTTAATGGTATGTGGCTCGAAGTAGGATTTGTGTGACAGGTCGGTCGAGTAGTTTGTATTGGATGATATGAGGTTATTGGTCCTGAAATGAGTGCCATCAGATTAGATTAATGTGTGTTTGCAAGAATTGTGTGACTAGTCAGCTTAGATTTTGGCTATGGTTCTTATCGGGGAGGAAATCTCCAAGACTTGTTAATCTAATGGGTAGTTATGAGCTTCTGGATGTTTCTTTCATCATTGGCAGTGGACGAAGGTTTAAAACAAGATTTTAGTTGATATGAGGTTTCTTGCCGGTGTCGGGTTAGTTATCGAGCAGCTATTGCAGTCGAAATTTATTGCTATAAGTATTTGAGTTATGTGGTATATCATGTGATTATGTCTTGAGATATGGTTTTGTATTGACACATATTTTTCAGAGTTATATTGTACATAGATGCAAGGATCGGGTCCTATAATAAGTTCCGGATGTTGGGGATTTGGGTTTTAAGGTTTATGGACTAAGGTTGAAGTAAGGATCCTCCGTTAGGTGGTGTTGTCGGGCTTATATGGATTTGGGTGACGTGGGATCATACATGGTTATGTGAATGGTGAGGGTATATGGCGATTTGATGGCTTTGGAATGACCCTTGGCACGTTTGAGAACGAACATATGTTTAAGTGGGGAAGAATGTAACGACCCGACCCGTCGTTCTGAGCTTTAGCGTTCCATTTGGTGGTTTGAGACTTTGAGTAGTTTCATATTATGTATTATGACTTGCGTGTATGATACGTTTCAGTTTCGAGCGGTTCGGGATTGATTTGGAAGAATGATTCTCATTTTAGAAGCTTTAAGTTGGAAGAGTTAACCAAGGTTTGACTTTTGGATAAACGGACTCGGAATCGAGATTATTTAAATAAGTTTGTATGATAATTTTGGACATGTCCAAAAAGTTTGGTTAAATTCCAATGAGTTTTGGATAAGTTTGGATTGTATGGTGATTGTTTTCGGTTTTGACGTTGATTTGAGCATAAATGTTACCATATTGAGAAATGTTCTTTGATTCGTGTTTCGCTAAACCATTATATCTGTATCGTAATTTTGGAACCATAGAAACTGAAATCATTAAGTTTCGACATCGTATGAGGAATTCATTTCACTAAGAATTGGGTTGCCAGATTTTTTTTAGATTAATTACGAAATTGCCACTTAATTCATATTTAAAAATCTGCACTGTTTCCAATTTTGAAACCAACATATCTCTTTCATTATAAGGTCAAATGGAGTGATTCACAAGCCTAACGGACTGGAATTTCACTAAATCCATTGGAGGCATCAAAAGAGAGTTTCATGATTGTTTGACACAAGAAACGAGGTAGAACAGCTAGGCATTTTTGGCTATTAATGTTGTTGGAGTTTTTCTCGTGTTGAAAGTTTAGGATTGGGAGAATTCAAGTATGTTCTTCAGGTTTCTTCCATGGGATAAGGTCTAAACCATAACCTAGGTATTTTTCTTTGATTCATTCCCTTGGTTTAAGCTTTAATCTGTAATTTTAATTGAAAATCCATTTAATTCTTTAAATCAAGACCTAGGGTTATGTCCTAAATTTTAAAAATTAAAAATTAGTTAGAGGAATTTATTTCTCGATTGATTTTGGGATTTTGTTCTTCAATATTAGGATAACAACATATTCGAATTTGGCGAGTTTTGGAGAAGTATTTCAGGAGATATGGGACCCAACTAGTGTGGGTTGGACTATTAGGTTATGAACACCCAATAGTGATGTTTTGGTGAATTGGTTGAGCTATCGGACTCTGATTGATTCGGTTTTCATTCGTGTGAGCTTGTATTGGTTCGAGCTTCACTGGGGTAAGCTTGGATTCGAAATCCAAGATGGGCCCGACGTTGACTTTTATTGACTTTGGGCTTTTGATTAAAGATTCGAACTTTATCTGTAGGGTTTGTTTCTATTGGCTTTATTTGATGTTCTTGAGTTGCTTTTAGCTAGTTTCGAGTCGTTTGGAGGTCGGCAAAAGCAGGATGATGTTTCTAGAGTATTGTTTGACTTGCACAATATTGCATTCGTCTTATTCGAGGTAAGTAACATTTCTAAACTTGGTGTTGAGGGTATGAATCCCTGAACATACGTGTTATGTGTTTGGTATTGAGATGACGCACCTGCTAGATGACGGGCGTGTGAGGGTGCACCATATGAATTATGGCTCGGTTGATTATGTGATATTGTGTAGTTACCTAATCTTGTTTATATCCATGAAATTTCTACGTGTTAGAGAGATTGAGCTATGAATCATGTTAAAAATCATGTTTAGGCTATATGATTATTCTGTTGAAACCCACTAAGGTAATCTCTGCTGTTGAGTTATTTGTTTAAATTGCAGTTACATATTCAATCATATTTATTGATTCGCATATCATATCTCAGTCTCTGTTATCCTTTGTTGTCACATAATGTTATCATTGTTTGGGTTGATTGACATGAGATTTGTGAGCCCGAGAGGCTGGAGAGATTGATGATTGAGTTGGGGCCTAAGAGCCATGTTGTGAGAGATATTTTGGATCGGACTGCACGATGCAGCAGGACATATTGGCTATATTATTATTATTACTATTATTATTATTATTATTATTATTATTATTATTATTATTATTATTATTATTATATTTATCGGGCTGCACCCCGTGGCCGACCTTATATGCTTTATTACTATTGATGGGATCGGGTTGCACGCTGCAACAGATTTTATTGATTCATGATGGGATCGGGCTGCATGCCACAGCAGGCCATGTTGGCTTATATTAGTGATTGGGCACGATCCGCCCCTGCAGAGTCTGACATACCATCAGTGAGCGCATGTACCGTACAATGCTGACTGACTGAGTGTGCTGAGTGATTGAGCATGATGAGTGGGAGTGCCAGTCAGTGAGATTGAGTACTATGAGAGTGTGAGCACATGATTTCATCACTGTGATGCATTGCATTCGGCATGCATACTTGACATACAGACATAGAGATGCATTTCCTCATGCTACACGATTTTGTGACA
Source organism: Nicotiana knightiana (assembly GCA_005239525.1). Classification (NCBI taxonomy): domain Eukaryota; kingdom Viridiplantae; phylum Streptophyta; class Magnoliopsida; order Solanales; family Solanaceae; genus Nicotiana; species Nicotiana knightiana. The sequence goes on from MDKJ01368137.1 coordinate 105,130, forward strand.
TTCATGATTTCACATGCACATTGACATGTAGGCATATAGATATACTTTCCTCATGCTATCTGAAAATGAAATATCTTATCTCTTCTTGAATGTTTTTGGGAAAAATCATAAATTTCTGATTTACTAATATTTTGGTGATTTCGGTTAAAGATTTAGGTTTTACTGTTATACCTGAAAAGCATGCCTAATTTTTCGTAACGGTGAATGATGCGTGACTAGAATTCATGATTTTTAGCATTATATACCGTGCATTTTAGGTGTTTTAATGATAAAAATACACGTCATGTGTGCCTAATGGAGTTTATTTAATGCGCAGGCGAGTTGAAAATGGAAGCCGAGCTAAATGAGAGCATAAACGTCGGGAAATACGTGCAAGAGTCGAAAAGGAGTGATCCGGGACAAGCCTGGCGTTACCCAGGCGTTATAGCCAAACGCCTGGGGTGGCCTGGCGTTACCCAGGCGTTAGACCCATAACGCCTGGGGGGTCCTAGAGTTACCCAGGCGTTAGACCCATAACGCCTGGGGGGGTCCTGGCGTTACCCAGGCGTTAGACCC
>ML371059.1:0-29462 GCA_005239525.1 Nicotiana knightiana
TATTTGGCAACCACATTACAAGCCATACCCCTTTGTTTGAATTGATCATATATTTGAACCTTGGCACCTCTATTAAGCACTGAGAAATGTTATGAAATATGGAAAAGTTAAAGTGTGGGGTGGTAGGTTGGTTTTTGAGGAGAATAATTGAAATAAGGAGAAAGGTGCACGTTTGAAAAGAATAATAAGAGTCACTTGAAAAAAGAAAAAAAAAGGAAATAAATGAACACTTGTGTTGTGTTGAAAGAAAAATATATGTGGTGACTCTTAATGTATTTGTGCTTAAAAAGTATGGGGTATTAACATTGTTGTGAAGGTGGAGTTGGTTTAATTTAAGTATGAGGTTGAAAAGCTAAAGTATGTGTATTAAAGTGCTTAGGGAGGTGTAGCCATTCTTATATCTAAATTTATCCTACCCGTCCCGAAGCCTACATTACAACCAAATAGAAGTCCTAAATGATCCTAGACTGAATGAGCTCGATTAGTAGAGTAGTACACTACGGGCAAGCCTATGGTGCATCTTTTGTGGCATATGAATGTTATTTCTGAGAGTGAGTGAATTCTTTCTATCTTAAGTTCCTATGTTTTTAAATTTCATTGTGTGTGGAACTAACTCTTGGATATGGTGAGGGCACATGATTCACGAAAGGAAAGGTAATGTTGTCGACCTCTAAGTTAGAGTAGTGAGTGGATTGTGAATAGAGCATGGTATATGTGAGTCGACTATTGAGGCGAGGATGTCACACCTCTGTGCTTGAAATGTTTTAAATATTCTTGGTATAACATGTTAAGAGATTTGCTTAATAAAGTTGTGTACATGAGTGTAGTTTGATTGCTCGAGGACGAGCAAAGGTTTAAGTGTGGGGTCTTGATGCGAGACTAAATTGCATAGTTTAACATGTGATATACCTTACATTTTATGCGCATTAATGATAAAAATACACTTGTTATGTGCTTAATGGAGTTTATTTCATGTGTAGGTGAAGTGGAGATGGAAACGGAGCTAAAAGGATGCAAATACGTCGAAAAATACGCGAAAGGAGACACCCGGGCGATAGCCGGGCGACAGAGCCAAACAGCCTGACCCTACCTGGCGTTAGCCAGGCGTTAGGGCTTAAACGCCAGCCCTACCCTGTCGTTAGCTAGGCGTTTGGGCTGAAACGCCAGCCCTAGCCTGGCGTTAGCCAGGCGTTTGGGTCCAAACGCCAGGTCCCCAGTTCGGCCAGAAATCGAGTTTTGACGGGTTTAAGTGTTTTCTAATTGAAATAGAAGTCTCCTACACGGTTNAGATACACCGAGATTCGAGATTAGAGTGAATCCAAGGCAAAACATCAACTTTGTAAATATTTTCTTCTTTACTTTGTAGTTTAATTATGCAAGTTGTTTTAGATTTTATTCTTATGAATTTGTTTAGCTAATTTCGTGTGGAACCCGTTGGGGAATAAACTTCTTGTGATATTAATATAGTTTTGATTGGTTGATTAAACTCTATTTGTTCAACTACGTTCTTGTTGTAGTTGATTGAAGGGCCCTCAATTAGCTGTGCCTATTTATTATGTATCTACTTGAGAGAGAGTGCATATTTAGGTAATTGTTTGAACAACACCACTCCCAGAGTATAGACGAAAGTCATAACCGAGGGTTTAGAGGTTGGATTAGAGATAACGATACTTCGGGTGCAATCTAAGTGAACTGTAATGCAATCTAGCTAGCGTAACTTGAGAGAGTGCGTCTAGTAAATTATCATAATTACTTGAGAGAGATTTATGGTAGATAGAGTGTTCATGATTGATAGAGACGATTAATCAAGCTATACGAAGTATCCGAGAAGTAAGTTCACCAGCGGGGGAAACCATAACCTTAGATTTTTATTACAATTGTTTATACCTTAGCATAGTTAATCTTTAGTTTTAATCTTTAGTATTAGTAATTTAAATAACATCATGTGACAACTGAGTAGTATTTTAATAGCTTGCTTGATACGTCAATTCCCTGTGGGATCGACTCTGGGCATAATACCCCAGGATTATATTTGCAACGCCCGCTTAGTCTTCTACAAGACATAGTTGAGCGTGATCAGTAACCATTATATTCTCATCAAAATCGTCAAGATACTAGGGAACTTCAGCATACGAGGCTGAAGTTCTCCAGTTATAAAAACAAAAACTTCAGTATACGGGGCTGAAGTTCCCCCCAGTTACACTGGGGAACTTCAGCCCTAGAGCTGAAGTTTTATTTTTGTAACTGGGGAACTTCAGCATACGGGGATGAAGTTCCCTAGTTATAAAGATAAAAACTTGTAACTAGGGAACTTCAGCATACGAGGCTGAAGTTCTCCAGCTATAAAAACAAAAACTTCAGTATACGGGGCTGAAGTTCCCCCCAGTTACACTGGGGAACTTCAGCCCTAGAGCTGAAGTTTTGTCTTTGTAACTGGGGAACTTCAGCATACGGGGCTGAAGTTCCCGATTATAAAGACAAAACTTCAACATAATGGGCTGAAGTTCCCCAGTTTACAAATTGTAATTGTCTTTATAACTTGGGAACTTCAGCTTAGCAAAGAATTTCCCCAAGAATTTGAAGTTTTATTTAGCAAAAAAAATAAATAAAAAGAACTCTGAAACTTTTAATAAAACCCATTATTTTCCAAAAGACTATATTTCAAATACTCACAAGTTAGTCAATTTGCTTGATTATAATAAAGTTGATATTTCTACAATTTATTGTCCGATACAAGGAATTTGCATAATTAGGAAAAAGAACACCTGTTAATTTGCAGCTTTCCTCCACATGCCGAAACTTATAAACTTACAAAATATCGGTAGAAATCTAAAAAGCCAAGCGTGAAAAAAATAAAAATAAACATTGATTCCTCAAAGAATGTTGAGCAAGGTAATCAAATGAATATCGACTGAGAAATTAATAAAACTCACTTTCTATCGGAAATGATGTCTGAAAATCGACGGACCGATGGACGAGCAGATGGAGAGAAGAAAACTGGTGTTTCGTCTTCTTTTGAGACTTGAGAGTCGCAAACAATGGCGGAAAAGATAACTCGACAGTCGACAGGGGCTAACCGCTAACGGAGGAGGAGGCGATTCTCTTTAAAATTGAGCGAGAGAGAGAAAGAGAGAGGCATCGACATAGATGACCTGGGATTAGATTTTGATGGTTTTGCTGATTTGGGGAATAAATTGAACGAGAGAGAGAGAGAAACAGAGAATGAGAAAGAGAGGCTTCGAGGGATTGAGATTCTATTCTGGTTGTTTTGCTGATTTGGGGAATAAATTGAACGAGAGAGAGAGAGAAACAGAGAATGAGAAAGAGAGGCTTCGAGGGATTGAGATTCTATTCTGGTTGTTTTGCTGATTTGGGGATATTTTATAAAAACCTAAACAACGTCGTTTTATGGGAAAAGAGACTATATTAAAAAACCCAAAAACAAAGGATATATGTAACTTGCTGGTTTCGAACTCAAGACCATGTGGCTAGTTTGAACCCTCTTCACCAGCAGGCTAGGAGATTTTCTTGTTTAAAGCGGGTCCAAAATAAAATTTATGCCTTTACTTGTTTGAAGACAGAAAAATATACCTATATATACAATGTTATTTTTCGACGAAGCGGGTTCATATGAACCCTCTTGACTCATGTGTGTGCGCCCCTGATGTCAACTAGGTTGACTACTATCTCTTTCAGTTTAGATTGTCAAAGATCGGTCTTTTGAATCCGTGCAAATACATTTAATTTGATTGTTTTTATTTCGCGAGAAGCTTTTAGATGAGCTTATCTAGATCTCCCTTAGTTTATTCCTTCTAAACAACAACTTCCAAGTATTTTCACAAAATCTGTACACAAATTCTGGTAAAAATAGCATGACTAGCCGGTTTTCGAATTGGTGATTGAAAAATAAGCGTTTGCAAAGTCATTAAAAAATAGCCACTATTTTGCTACAACACGAAAAGTTCCAGCATAATATACTGAAAAACGGTGCACCTGTGTATGAACATCCAACATATTATGTTAAAACTCCAACACACGGAAAGTTTCAGCATAATATACTGGAGATTGGAGCACCTGTATATGAACTTCCAGCATATTATGCTGGACCAGTATATTATACTGGAACTCTAGTATATTATGCTGGAAGTCCAGTATATTATGCTGGAAGTCCAGTATATTATGCTGGAAGTCCAGTATATATATGCTGGAAGTCCAGTATAATAATTGGAGTTTCAGTAGACTTATGCTGGAATTCCAGTATATTATGCTGGAGTATTTTTCGAATTTTGAACAGTGTTTTCGTTTAGATTATCTTTACATGAAAAATGGCTAAATTTTGATTACTTTTGACACTGTGGCTATTTTTGAATGACCACTTGTAAATCTGGCTATTTTTGAATTTCTCCCCAAATTCTGCATAATTCAAAATACAGATCCATTTCTTTCTCCTTATCTTCTATTTAAGAGGAATTTTCAAAAACGACTATTATTTAGTGGTTATTAACTTTCTATAGCTATCATATACATAATTACTTTCTGTAGCTACCTTGTAGTTGTTATGGTAATGTATTCTATGTATTTGAGTTACTATATTCATGAATACAGTAGAAAAAATCGGCTAAAAAAAGGACAATCCAGCTGTCAGCCGTTGTATTCACATGTATTCATGCCATGTATTCTTGAATACAGTAACGACAATCAACGTAATTATATGTCTCTCCAGTTGTTTAGAAATGAAAAGCTGCTAATTTAATTGGATACACTCCTAATATAGCTCGCCTAAATCAATTATAACACACAACATTATCAATCCAATTAATGAGAAGATTTATCAGACGCTAAACACTAAAAATAAAGCATTCGTCAGAGTTTCAGTCCCTTTTTTTTTATGCAGTTCGAGGTTTTTATTTGACATTGTTCGAGATTCTTCTCGGAATTGATCCAAGTACCTAAAGATATATTTTGAAATTCGATTTTTCTGTATATGAATACATCATGTATTTATGCCGGATACAAACCGTAATAGTAACCTAGTGTCTGCATATTTCATAATAAACCTAGTGCTTGTATTCTGTTGTATCTAATAGTTGTGTTCAATGTATTCAAGTTTATTTTTGTATTCACAATATTTTATTTATTCCTAATAGAAGGTATTACTACTTTATTGTTATATTTCATTGGTCATTGATTTGTATTTGTACTGAGAGTATTTTACTATATTTCACTGTATTATTATTTTAAATACAGATGGATACAATTATGTTGAAAATACAGATGAATAAAGTTAGATTGAATGCATAACTAATAGATGAATAACATCAAAATGATAGAACTAAAAATGTTGTTGTATGAACTTAAATACATCTAAATACATCAGTCAAAAATTATTGTACAAAATAAAAATCAGTGTATGCCTTATCGAATACATATAAATACAAGAAGAGAAAACCACTGTACAAACTAAAAATTAATGTATGCTTTATCGAATACATCTAAATACATCTAAAATACAAGAAGAGAAAACCATTGGACAAATTAAAACTCAATGTATGTGGACTCGAATACATATAAATACATTTACAATTATGGTAATTGCGTATTTTTATTCTCCTTTCGGCCTCAATGGTTGCTGATTAACCTGCAAATACATGTTCCTCTTGAGTGAGTTGCAAATCGAAAGATGCCCTTTGAAATTGAGTGCTTTAATAGGTATTCTGCAGAAAACCTAACAATGGTGAATATTTAAAAAAAAAATTGTTAAAGAGAAAAAGAAGAAGTTTTAACCGGCCAAAAACCTAAAAATTTTAATACTTACCACAACTTTTTGGAGAAAAAGAAGTTGAAAATTGAGAGAGACAATGGCTTAACCGGCCAAAAGTCAAAAACTTTAACACTTACCACAATTTTTGGAGCAAAAAAATTGAAAATTTAGGGAGACTATGGCAGTTTATGAGAATCGTGGTTTAACAATGGGAAGATAATGGCGATGTGAGAAAGATCGTGGTGAGAGAAATAAGATATTATGTGTTGATTGTGGAAGAGAATAACTGAAATAAAGAGAGAAAATTATTAGACAATGTATTTTATGGCTTAACTATAGTGTATACCATAAATATATATTTTGCTATAAGAATTAAAAGATAACTATAAAAAATAATATTTTAAAAGAATTTTTATTTATAATAAATAAGGTGTAAAGCTAAAATTTCCTCTGTTAAACACCTTCGCATGTTGGACCGCAAAATCAGCCATATGATCCAGGCCAGCGATGGACCAAATCATGAGACTCAAGCCCACTTAGCCCAACCGATTTAGGGCTTTAAACATTTATTTGTAATTTTGTTGGGGCATTTGCATCTATACCCGCTTTTTGTGTTACGTTTTAACTTGTGCCCGCTTTGCAAAAAAAAATTGCAAGTGTACCGGCTTTTTCGCATAACTTCAGCATATGGGGCTGATGTAGCAAAGGCAATCACGTAAAACTTCAGCATTCTAGTAGACGGGCCTGAAGTAGCAAGTGTGCTGAACTTAAGCATAGTAGCTGAACTTTTGTTCTCTATTTGCTGAAGTTTTTGTTTAACTTGTGCACGTCTTAATGCAAAGCTTTTGTTTGTAATTGCTGAAATTTTTGTTTTTGTAACCGGCGAACTTCAGCTCTAGAGCTGAAGTTTTTGTTTTTGTAACTGACGAACTTCAGCTCTAGAGCTGAAGTTTTTGTTTTGTAACTGGCGAACTTCAGCTCTAGAGCTGAAGTAGCTGAAGTTTTGTTCTCTATTTGCTGAAGTTTTTGTTTAACTTGTACACGTCTTAATGTAAAGCTTTTGTTTGTAATTGCTGAAGTTTTTATTTTTGTAACTGGCGAACTTCAGCTCTAGAGCTGAAGTTTTTGTTTTGTAACTGGCGAACTTCAGCTCTAGAGCTGAAGTTTTTGTTTTGTAACTGGCGAACTTCAGTTCTATAGCTGAAGTTTTTTTATAACTGGCGAACTTCAGCTCTGATAAACATATTTATGGCAATCATCCCATGAAGTGAAGTTCCATAGCAGCACCAACAACAACAGAAGAAAGAAGAAGAAGAAGAAGAAGAAGAAGAAAGAAAGAAAGAAAGAAGAAGAAGAAGAAGAAGAAGAAGAAAACGAAGGAGGAGAAGGAGGAGGAGAAAGGGGGCTGAAGTTATTTAAAAAGTGGGTACAAGTTAAAAGTTTTTAAAAAATGGGTATAGGTTAAATGGGGGCGACCAAATAGGGCGCCCGGTGCAATTTTTACAATTTTGTTGTATTTAGATTTTATGCATTGCTCCTAATGTATACAATAAAATATAACAATCTGAACTTGGATAGTCTTTCCAAGTTAAAATAACAATAACCGATGTTGAGAATAATGATACGTTTTGCTATAGATTTTGTCAAAATATATTTGAGTTTCTTTTAGCAAATATATATTTGGTCATAGATTTTATCGATATTTTGACAAATTTCCAAATCAAAACCTAACCCAAAATATCACTAATACATATTTTAAAAATTGCCTCAAATTTTTATATTTTTTAAAAGAGCCCATCATTTATTATTTTGTAACAATGCTGCTTCGTCTTTTCGATCATCTGATAGTGTATTATGTAGTTCATTATAAAAGTGATAATTTTGTACCATATTTATTTATGTTGAGGACTATGGTTTGCGATAATATAATAAATGTTAATGATAAAGGTACCGTTGGGTATTTATGATAGTTTTTAAAACTTGTGGGTATAATTTATGTATTTTTTTTTTAAAGTGAAATATATTTTGAGAACTTATGTCCAAACAAATTTTCATCTTCAAATCAAACTTTACCCAAATTAAATTTTTTAAAATAAATTTAGAAATATATGGCCAAATGCTCGGAATGCCATGAACAAAATGCCGGAGTATATAATGGAGGAGATCAAAATTTTCTTTTAATTGTGGCTGGAGCAAGTACTGTAGAGTCCGCCCGAAATGGATTTACTCTGACCTATGTTTGAAATGATTTTAAGTAGGTGACACGAGTTGGGTTGAGATTTGTTTTAAAAAAATGTATTTGACGTTGAAATTGAAAAAAAGGTAAAGTTCAAGTTTGATGTTGAAATAATATTCTCAATTTGATTAAAAACACAGTTATTTGAAATACTCTCAGTTAACAATTTAATTTCAAATTGAAAAAATGATATTGTATAGTCGCTTTCAAAATAATAGCTGAAAAAATATATAAATTATATATATGTATATATAAAAGTCTACTTACCCGCGTGATGCGCGAATTATTTCAAAAGAAGGGAGGAAGATATTAGAAACAGATGTAAAATGCAAACTACATTTAGCAACCACATTCAAAGGAATTAAACCAAAAAAACAAATAGATAAATTTAATCAGGTATTCTCTATAAAATTGTTGACAAGGACCACCAATTATCAAGAGATGTTACATCATACTGGGGTAATGCTACACAAGTACTTTGGCTTTAAAAGGATTAGTCCAAGAATACAAAAAAAAAAGAAAAAATTGTCTCAAGTTAAGATCAACAAAAACAAACAACAATTAAAGATATGCATAATCACAGTAATTAAGACATCACCTTCCATTGTGATGTACTTTGGATCAGAAGTATATGAGCACATGAGCAAGTCAATCATGTTGGACGATGATACAAATGAAGACTCATAATGATGATCAAGATCCTAGAAATACCTAATCATTGTTAGCAGAATCTATATAACAGTTTTAAGTCTTAGATGAAATGCATACAATAAGAACATTAATCCTCATCAAGATTATGTGTCAATTACTGATATAGCAGCGATCTTGTAGTTCCAATAGAAAACACCTTCATTAGAAGCTACTTATTCCTTTACAGTTGAGGAACAAAGTTCTTTGTTGCATACTTAAGGTAAGTTTTGCTACCTGTAGAAATAGCTGTATATTGTGTAAACTATTAGATGAATTGATCGATAAAACATTTATTCCTCTTTCCTCTTTAATATTGGCCACCCTAGCGTGTGCGGCTAAATTCAGTATCTAATAAAAAACCACTAATAAAGGTATGTCATGCTGTAAAACCAAGTATCAACAAAGGTAGACAACAATCTTACCCAGCTATACAACGGTATATTAGATTACTTGAACATGAAAACTTCAAGGCAAAGACATTAAAAGGAATTTCCATCTTATGCACTCATGTAAAGATCAAGGATTAAACTTGTCTCAAATTCAAAAAAAAATCAATATAGATAATTAAGAAAAGAGTATTCTTACATTCCTCATAAAAGGGTCTCAATCCAAAAGCAGTGCAACACCTCAACCTCACTATAGCCTCTAGTTGTGGCATGGTAAGTATTACTATTGTCTCCCTAGTTTCATTTGATTGCTGCCTCATATCCTGAAGTAGATAATGAAAGAAGCAAATATCGGTAAGATATGTGCAATATTTTCACAATCAACAAAGTCTTGTACTGTTGATGGAAATCTAATTTTAAACAATCCCTATAATGAGCATGTCGATATACTTTCCCGCCTAATTTTGACATACATTTTTCGTAACAATGAGGTTATAGAAAATGACAGTCGCGTATGACAATTGGTTGTACAATATTATATGTATCTGCAGCAGGAACTTATTTCCTTTGAGTATGCAGTTTTTACAGACTTATGCCTAATGAACAACTTGAAAAGTTCTGGACAGTAGCTGAGATATTTTAAGCTATTGCATCTTTTAAAGAAAAATTTGATCTTGGCTTTTTCCTCCCAATGAATCTCTTCTGCAGTCACAAGGAGAAGGGAACTATATAATCATGAAATTAGTAGCAAGGGTGTCAATCATTTTTAGTCCAAAATTATGGCAGAAAATGCATTTCTTTCCAAAAACACTTTATTATATGACTGTAGTATACTAACGAATATGTAAGTAGTTCAAAATAGAAGTAAGTCTAAGTTTAAAAACATAATCTTTTCATCAATTAGAATAACCTCAATTGAAAAAGGACTATCAGGTCTGTCGCGATCCAAAACTGCAACACTTGCAGTGCACACTTGTTTGTCCAATAATCATAAGAACATACAAAAATCTTCACTAAATCATTTCTCAAGATGCTTACTAACTATATGACAATCTTCTACTTTTGAGTTGCTCATCTTAAAGCATTTCTGTTTCTCATGCACGTCTATATGGAGAAACCTTTCTAAGGTTTTGAGCTTATGAATATTGTATACGGCCGAAATCGGAGGAGTCCGATTTTGAAGTCTATGCTATGTTTCGAGCTCGAGCTCATGTTAGAGATGAAGTTCAAGTCCGATCTCAGAATGTGAGCTCTGAGAAAGCATATCGAAGGCCCGTCACGGCCTACCTCGAGGCAGTACAAAATCGATGACTTTCAAGGAAAAGGGGAAAATTCCCAAGGACATGTGGTTAGGACAGATAAGATTTGTGAGAAATAGTACAAATCCGTACTAGGCCGCTATACAACTGTACCAATGAAATTATTTATCATAATTAGACATGTACCATATTAGGGTTTTTCCCTACTATATAAAGGGGACCCCAATCATTTTGTAACACAGATGATTCCCTGATATAGAATATTCCACTCTGCTTTCCTCGTTTGCTATGCTCAAGTTATTCTTCAACTTTATTGTTCTTAATTTATTATTCATACTTTATTGGTACTAAACTGACCTCGAAGCCCTGAAACCATCAAGCTCGAGGCCTGCGCTCCTTTAGCAAAACTGGTTTGGTTATCACATTCTTCTTACTCACACTTATCATTTCTTGATTATTAACTAGTATTGGAATAAATCACATATTTTTAGAACCACAAATCAAGTTTAATTGTTAAAATCATTTTTGAGGTAAACAGTTTGGCGCCCACCGTGGGGCTAAAGAGAATAGTGATTATTTTGGTGCTAGTTTTCTGATAACACACGTTATTCTTCACACTTTTTCTTGTCCAAAGATTCTTTGATTTCAGGTTAAAATATGTCTAACTCAGCAAACGCATATGGAAATGAGGGTCTCGGGTTCTATGGAGAAAATATTGCAACAGCTTCAGGGGCCGGTGTGCCACCGCTAAACCCTGGGGTAGCACCAGCACCAAACCCTGTCGACGTAGGTTCACACATTTCTTTGCACGTCGACTTGGGTACTGATATTGAAGGAAGTGTACGCGGAGGAGACCAACCTGACGTACAAAGAACGCAGGCTCGAGAAGAAAGAGAAGTTAGCCTACAAACACAGGCTCGAAAAGAAAGAGAAGTTAGCCTACAAGTAATATTTGAAATGTTGCAAGCACAACAAGTTGCTATCGCTCAATTACAGAGTCAGCAAAAGACTCCGACCACAGTAGGACCAGAAACAGCTCCTCGAGTTGAGCCAGCCCCAGAAAGATCAAGCAATAATGGGTCAGGAACGGACCCTACCATCATGAGGATGCTCGAGGAACTCACTAAGAGGGTCGAATCAGGAGAAAATAAGATAGAGGACAACGACAAGAAAATGGAAACCTACAACTCGAGGGTCGATCAGATCCCAGGAGCACCTCCGATCTTGAAAGGACTAGATGCGAAGAAGTTTGTACAAAAACCATTCCTACCGAGTGCGGCTCCGAAGCCCAATCCGAAGAAGTTTCGGATGCCCAACATTCTAAAATATAACGGGACGACAAATCCCAATGAACACATTACCACATACACTTATGGCATAAAGGGGAATGACTTAAAAGACGACAAGATCGAGTCTATTTTGTTGAAGAAATTTGGAGAAACACTGTCCAAGGGGGCCATGATGTGGTATCATAACCTCCCCCAAACTCAATAGATTCGTTTGCCATGTTGGAAGATTCATTTGTAAAGGCACATGTTGGTGCCATAAAAGTCGCTACAAGGAAGTACTATGTGTTAAAAATCAAGAAAAGAGAGAACGAGATGTTGAGGGAGTTCGTTTCCCGTTTTCAGTTGGAACGAATGGAATTACCACCAGTCTTCGATGACTGTTCCATACAGGTCTTCACGCAAGGACTGAATGAACGAAGCTCAATAACTTCGAGGCAGCTGAAGTAGAACTTGATCGAATATCCTACCGTAACTTGGGCGGATGTGCACAACAGGTACCAATCGAAAATTAGGGTCGAGGACGACCAGTTGGGAGCCCCCTCGGGCTTAGTGTATCCAAGAAGGCTACTAGCAAAGAAATCGAGAAATACAAAAAGGGAGCCGAGACCAAACAAGGAAAGGTATCAGCCGTACATTGAAGACCGAAGAAACACTTCGAGGCGTAACATACCTCGAAATGACCGAAGAGCGGATCGAGGCCATAGTTCCCGGGGACTCATGAGCAAGGTCAGGTTTGAAAGACACTCGGGACCGATGGAGGCACCCTGATTATCAGAATACAACTTCAACATCGATGCCTCAGACATCGTATAAGCCATCAACAAGATTAGAGACACCAGATGACCCAAGACCATACAGTCCGATCCTTCTCAAAGAAACCCCAACGTAATGTGAAAGTATCATGGTACTCATGGTCACAAGGCTGAGGACTGCAGACAAATTTGAGAGGAGGTAGCCCGATTGTTCAACGAGGGATACCTCCAAGAATTTCTTAGCGACGGGGCAAAGAACCATTTTCGAGAGAGAGATGCAAACAGGATGAATGAACCAGAAGAGCCCCAGCACGTCATTCACATGATCATCGGAGGAGTCGACGTCCCACAAGGATCCATATTCAAACGAACAAAAGTATCCATCACAAGGGAAAAACGGACTCGGGACTACATACTCGAGGACACTCTTACATTCAGTGAAGAACACATCGAGGCCTTATCTCAGCCTCATAATGATGCACTGGTAATTTCTACCCTTTTAAATAAAATTCAAGTTAAATGTGTGCTCGTGGATCCAGGTAGTTCGGCCAATATAATCAGGTCGAGGGTTGTGGAGCAGATCGGGCTGCTCAACAAAATCATACCCGCCTATCGAGTCCTGAATAGATTCAACATGGTGAGTGAAACAACAAAGGGGGACATCCTCCTCCCAGTAAACATGGCCGGAACCATACAGAACACCAAGTTTAATGTCATCGAAGGTGACATGAGGTATAATGAGCTACTTGGAAGGCCGTGGATCCATAGTATGAGGGCAGTGCCATCAACTCTTCATCAAATGATGAAGTTCCCTACAAAGGATGGCGTGAAAACAGTATACGGAGAGCAGCATGCAACTAAGGAGATGTTCGCGATTCACGACGTGGCGCCATTGTCGAATCCATCTACCCCGGAGAAGTCAATAGACAAATAGGTAGCCAAATTGCAATCACAACCCATACCCTCGGTTGAGCCCGAGGGGCAGGAGCCCGATGAACGAGTGGTTGAGGATGAAGAAGAAGATTTCCTCACCCCTCGAACCTTTGTCGCCCATGAGGAATCAGATGCAACGAAGTCCACAGTGGAAGAACTCTAGAAGGCCATATTGATCGAGCGTCTTCCAGAACGAAAGGTATACTTGGGAACAGGATTAATCCCAGAACTCAAGAAAAAACTCATTCAATTTTTTATTGATAACATTGATTGATTCTCTTGGTCCCACTTAGATATGACAGGGATCCCACTGGAGATGACCACCCATCGACTAAGTGTCGACCCCAGGTTCAAATCGGTAAAGCAAAAAAGGAGACCTCAGTCCGAGGTAAAGTATGCATTCATCAAAGATGAGGTAACTAAACTTCTCAAAATAGGATCTATTAGGGAAGTGAAATACCTTGAATAGCTAGCTAACATAGTGGTAGTCCCCCAAAAAGGGAATAAACTTAGAATGTGTGTGGACTATAAGGATTTGAACAAAGCATGCACTACAGATTCTTTCCCACTGCCCAACATCAATCGATTGATCGATGACACGACTGGCCACGAGATCCTTACTCTTCTCGACGCCTACTCCAGGTATAATCAAATTCAAATGAACACGGAGGACTAGGAAAAGACTTCGTTTACCACAAAGTATGGCACATATTGCTACATTGTAATGACCTTCGGGCTAAAAACTGCGAGAGCAATATATCAACGCCTAGTTAATAAGACATTCGAACATCAAATAGGCAAATCTATGAAAGTTTACATTGATGAAATACTAGTTAAGTCCCAGCATGTAGAGGACCATTTGACTCATTTGCAGGCGATGTTCGATATCCTAAGAAGATACAATATGAAGCTCAACCCCGAGAAATGTGTTTTTGGAGTTAGTTCGGGCAAATTTTTGGGCTTCATAGTGTCAAACAGGGGGATCGAGATCAACCCCGATAAAATCAAAGCCATCGAAGAGATCACCGTAGTAAACAATGTGAAAGTCGCGCAACGGCTGACCGGACGGATAATCGCCTTAGTCCTATTAATCTTGAGGTCTTCAGATCGGAGCCATCATTTCTTCTCCCTACTCAAGAAGAAGAACAACTTCGAATAGACTCTAGAATGTTAACAAGCCTTGGAAGAATTAAAACGGTATCTCTCGAGCGTACCTTTGATCCATATTCCGAAGGAGGATGAAACACTATATTTATATTTGTCCATGCCCGAGGTAGAGGTAAGTGGAGTGTTGGTTCGAGAAGAGAAAGGTACATAATTTCCTGTCTATTATGTGAGTCGGACCCTAGGAGATGCTGAAACCAGGTATCCGCATTTAGAAAATGTAATGACCCAAAAGGTCATCCCGTGTTTTTTCTAGCTAATTTATGTTCCGAGGTCGTGAAAACCTCCTTCTATCCCACCTCGATTTTCGTGCACATCCCAAGCGTGTAGCCGGGAAGCCTTTATGTAAAAAACTGATAAAAATAATAATTTTGTATTAGAAATTTGAATAATGTTGACTTCGGTCGACATTTTTGGTAAACGGGCCCGAACCCGTGATTTGATGGCCCTGGAGGGTCCGTAGGAAAATATGGGAGTTGGGCGTATGCCCGGAATTGAATTCCGAGGTCCCAAGTCCGAGAAATGAATTTTTAAAGAAAATTATTTTCTGAAAAATATAAAAGTTTTTGAAAATGAAATGTTATGTGAAAACTGTGGTATCGGGCCCGTATATTGGTTCCTGAGCCCGAAACAGGTTCAATATGTTTTATATGTGTTATTTGTGAAATTTGGAAATAAACGGACTTCATTTGGCATGATTCAGATCAAAAATGGAAAAAAGTGAAGTTTAAAGAAGTTTTAGGAAATTTTAATTATTTTGGGGTTTAATTTGTTGTTTTTGATGTTATTTTGGTGGTATAATTACTTGAATAATTCCGTAGGATGTTTATGAGGTTGTGTGTGTATTTGGATTTGAGCCTTGAGGGCTCGGGTGAGTTCCGGGTAGGTATCGGAGTGCAAAAGTGGTGAAGAATATGGTGTTTAATGCATTTTCTGGTGTCCAGGTATTTTTACCCTATGCGAACGCACTCAAGGGAGTGAGAATGCACAGGGTTATAGAGGTCTGGGGGGTCTAGGTAGAAAGTGCTCTGCGCGAACGCACCACGTAAAGTGCGAACGCGGAGGGTTATTTGGTAACTACTGTGCGAACGCGTAGGTAGACTCGCGAACGGACAACATTAGCGTGGGCCTGGGGGGCTGGGTGAAAAATACCCTATGCGAACACGGCACCACAACAGCGAACGCTCAAGTCTGTGTAGTAAGCCTCCGCGAACGTGACCTTGGGCCCGCGAACACGGAGAGTAATCTCGCCCAACTATTTTTAAATGCCCAAAACAGAACCATTACGGAATTTTTACCAAAATTCATAAACCCTCTTCTTCTCCAAACCCCATAGGCGATTTTTGAAGAGCTCTTTCACCATAGCCTCGTAAGTAAGTGATTCTAACATTGTTTTCTTCCATTTTTCATCAACATCTATTAGATTTCAGGCCTAAAAACATGAAATCAAAGGTAGAAATTGGGATTTTTGGGTAGAGTTAGGGCTTTTTGAATATTTGATAATTTGACCTTGTTTTGGGGTCGGATTTCAAAAGAAATAATATATTTGGGCTCGTGGGTGAATGGGTGATCGGGTTTTCGTCCGAACCTCCAAGCAGGCCCGGGGTCTATTTTTGGAAATTTTGGAAGAATGTTGGGAAATCTATAATTAGGCATTTGAATTGAATTGTTTAGCATTTATTGATGTTATTGAGTCGATCATGTCTAGATATGATTGATTTGGAGTCGGGTCGAAAGGAAAAGCGGTGCTAGAGGCTTGATTTGCATTCTTGAAGTCGAGGTAAGTATCTTGCCTAACCTTGTGTGGGAGAACTACCCCTTAGGATTTAGTCTTCTATGTTGATTGTAGTCCGCATACGCGAGGTGACGAGTGCATACTCGAACTTATTTGCAAATAGATTGCCTTTTAGGTATTTTTAGGTCCTTATGTTCCCCGCGTATGAATTGAAATTGTTATATTTGAATTCCTGATTTCTAATCTAATCTCTCCCTGCTCAAATTAGAAGTACTTTCCTAGCATTCCTTGTTTCTTATATGATCTTAATTGACTTAAATGAAGACTTTATTTTTCCTACCGTTATACTATATTTTTCTTCATACGCTGCCTACATGACTAAATCTAGTATAATCTCGCCCTATAAATGTCTAACAAGTAATTAGAATATCTATACGTTGGTCAAGCATGCCCGTGAGTCGTACTTTGTGATTTAAATGATTTTCCTCTTAAGTAATACTTAGGTTTAATTGATGACCGCCCATGTTGATGGTATTCTTTGATGCAGCCTATTTACTGAGCATTTTTTCAAATTGAGTTTATTCGGTGAAGCTAATTGTCTAAGTGATATTGGTTATAGCGGATTCCCTTGCCGGGATGATTTGGTTTTTTTGTTACGAACTTGAATATATAGAATCGTTGCTATATTTGTCTTGTTTTTACCCTTGTTATGTTGTTTTCTCTTTGTGCTTGGCATTCCTTTCAGTGGCTACTTCTTATGAGTGAGCTTTTACAATTTTTGTGATTTAATTCTTTGTATTGATTTGCTCATCGCAGTTTGCATTCGGTCTTGTTTGTTTTTGCGCCGGTTGTGGAAATATATGTTGTTTCTGTCGCATTCTGGTTGTTTTCCTCAGTGGCTGCATTGCATATTTAATTTGGGACTACGGACAGAGATCCGGGAGCTTTCCCCCTGTAATGCTTCATATTTAAATTGGGACTATGGACAGAGATCCGGGAGCTTTCCCCCTGTACTGCATCGCATATTTAAATTGGGACTACGGACAGAGATCTGAGAGCTTTCCCCCGGTACTGCATCGCATGTTTCAATTGGGACTACAGATGAGATTCCGGGAGCTTTCCCCTGTACTGCATTGCATGACAAATTCTGAGTTGCGGATAGAGTTCCGATGGTTTTATCATTGAGGATATTTGAATCGAAGGATATATATATATATATATATATATATATATATATATATATATATATATATATATATATATATATTGAAAAGTTTAGCTGAAAAGAAATTATCTCCAAGAAATATTATTTCTGAAGGACTTCTATTTCGAAAATATATCTGAAAAGTATTTGTCTTGCACAAAAATGATATTTGAAAGAGCAGTATTTGGGAAAGTATATTTTGAACATCACGTGCAGTATTTGGGAAATTATATTTTGAACATCACGTATTTTGATGATATTTGAACGAGCAGTATTTGGGAAAGTACTTTTGAGCACCACGTATTTTGAAGAGCCTATGTTTTAAAGATTTCTCTTTATAAAAATATATAAATATACATTCAGAGAAGTATGTTTCAAAGAAGAAATTTCTCTATTCCGAAATGATTATATCTTTAAAGCTTTCAAAATAAACTCACGATTTAAAGATTTCACTCGAAGGTTTGACCAGTTTTATTGAGTTTATTGGCTAAGGCATGGAGTGAATAAATTGATGCAGTGCTTAGTTGCTAGTGCTTTTATTGGGTTGTGATTACCGGCATTTGGATTGCATTCTTTTCATTCTCTTTGCGTATTTCTATTATGCTGTCCGTTGATCGTGATTATTGAATTTTCTTCCATATTATTCGATCGTATCATTAATTATATTGAAAATCTTTAGACAGATATTATGCTTCGGTCATTTATACATTTATACCTTTTTACCTATTAGACCGGTGGTGTCTTGATAGTCCTCGTCACTACTTCACCGAGGTTAGTTTTGATACTTACTGGGCACCGCTGTGGTGTGCTCATACTACACTTCTGCACATTTTTGTGTGCAGATCCAGGTTATTGTTGTTAGTAGCCGCAGATCATTGCTGAGGAGACTCAAGGTAACCTGCTGTTGCGTTCGCAGGCTTCAGAGTCACCATCCTGTTTTATTTCTATTCAACTGTACTTACTTATTCCTAGACAGTTGCATTTAGATTTGATAGAAAGATTTCGTAGAGCTTATGACTTGTATTTAACGGGTTTTGAGAAATTGTAAACTCTGTCAAGATGTCTATATCGAGACTGTTATGATTCCTTTATTGTTGTTGTCATTCAGTGGAAATGTTAGGCTTACCTAGTCCCTAAGACTAGGTGCCATCACGATACCCAACAGAGGGAAATTTGGGTCGTGACAAGTTGGTATCAGAGCTCTAGGTTCATAGGTGTTATGAGTCATAAGCGAGTTTGGTAGAGTCTTGAGGATTGGTATGGAGACGTCTGTACTTATCTTCTAGAGGCTACAGAACTATTAGGACAATTTCACTTCCTTCATTCCTATTGTGCGAGTTCATCGATCTTGAAATTTGAAATTATCGTTCCATTCTCTCACCGATGGTGAGGACACGAGCGGCGGTTCCTGATGGTGTTACCTCGAAACAAATGTCGTAAGGGTCAGAGATAGAGGCCGACGAGGAGCACGTGCCGCAGTTAAGATGCCTACCAGAGCAGCCGTTGAGGAGTCGCCAGTAGTTCTAGTTAGGGGACAGGTACTGGGGGTGCCTGTTGCTATCCCGGACTTCAAGAGGCCTGAGCACCGTTTTGAGTATAAGTAGTACATTGACTCATGAGAGATTGATTCTAGTTCACCGGCCATTACACGGATCAGGGGAGGAGTTCAGACTCCCACCGTCTACACTCAAGAGCAAGGAGATCAAAATAGTCAGATTCCAGTTGTCATGGCAGCACGACCCGTGGTTTCAGTTCAGCCCGTGGTTAGGGCTGTAGAATCGAAGGAAGAATACCTTGGACTTGAGGGGTACAGGAAGTATCACCCTTCTATATTTCAGTGGATTGGCGGTAGATGCTGCCCCGGGTTTCCTGGGGGGAGTGTCACTATATTCTTCGCATTTCAGGTGTTGTGAAGACGAGCGGGATTGCTTTTGTCGCATCTCAGATTCAGAGTAGTGGATTGATCAGTGGCGGAGGCATATGAGTTGGGGTAACCTAGCCGAGTTAGCTTCACTAGCGTGGATTAATTTTCGGAGATGTTTTGAGGGAGGTTGCACCTCAGTTCCATCGGGATGTACGGCGCGCGGAGTTTGAGTAGTTGCGTCAGGGCGCTATGTCACTATAAGAGTATGCCGTTATATTCAGTGAGTTGGTCAGATATACACCTCATTTGGTTGCTTCAGTTAGGAGGCGAGTCCGTAGATTCATTGAGGGACTCAGTCATGGTAGAGAATTTTGGGTCAACCAGTTCAGTTGCATTACTAGCTTCGCATGTGGGCTTTTCAGGTACTCGTGGGTCTCAGAGGATCCGTATTGTATGTTTTCCACAGCCACATAGGCAGAGAGATTGTTTTCAGTGTGGAAATATTAGCCATAGGGTGAGAGATTGTTCCAGAATTCAGGTAGGAGAGTTATAACAGGGTATTCAGGTGGATAGAGGGCGCCTAAGAGGAGGAGGCCCGACCCGTTGTTGTGTTGCATAAAGTAGGCTAGAGGCCATTGTGCCAAATATTATCACCCAGGTATGTCTTGATGTGCTAAAGTGGGGGTACCATTGTATTTCACTATACCTCTGTCGGTCAGGATGAGTTTCCCTTATTTGTTGTTTCATTTATGAGTGAATTTCGTGTTTTGCACTCTATTTTGTGTTTGCTCCTGTTGGGAGATTCTATGAGTAGTAGCCCGTGTCTATCGTTGTTTATTTCATTCTCGATAGTGGTGAAACTGGAAGTGAGTCCTTGTTGTTATTCGTGGTAAGATTTATGTGATTTTTCCTAAATATTTTGCTTAGGAGTTGTGATTGATACTCCATCGAGATGTAAGATCAGCTAGCATTATGATTTTATCAGCTGAGATGAATTAGTGGAGGAATTTCAATTGGTATGATATATTTTTGGTATGTGATTCAGAGTTGAGGGCGAGGTCCTCGTGATAATTGTGATTCTTTATGTTTGGACCAGGCTGAGTACCGCGGTGGAATTTTATCAGGATGGAATCCTTATGATTTGTTCATATGCTTTGCTTCTTCCTTGTTATATTGCTTTTGGTAAGTCATTATTGATAGAGAGTTATGCCTATGGGATTGTTTGATAGTTCCTTTATATGTTTCTATATTCATATTCAGTCATTCTCGTTATGTGCTTCATTGGTTTTAGCTTGCGGGATGTATGCCTGGTGGTGTTAGTTGTGGCTCGGTGATTCGGGTGTCTAATGATGAGGTCTTCGTGTTTATTGCATCAATATCGGTATTATGGGATTTGGAAACAGATTTTTTCTATATGTGGGACTAATTGCCAATGTTGAGTTGATTTTGGGCAGTTATCGTGATCAAAAGTGCTTTTGATCCTATGTGTGATTTGGAGTCAGGTTCAAAAGGAAAAGCGGTGCTAGAGACTTGATTTGGATTCTTGGAGTCGAGGTAAGTATCTTGCTTAACCTTGTGTGGGGGAACTACCCCTTAGGATTGAGTCTTCTATGTTGATTATAGTCCGCATACGCGAGGTGACGAGTGCGTACTCGAACTTATTTGCAAATATATTGCCCTTTAGAGATTTTTAGGTCCTTATGTTCCCCGCTGAATTGAAATTGTTATATTTGAATTCCTGATTTCTAGTTTCATCTCTCTCTGCTCAAATTAAAAGTACTTGCCTAGCATTCCTTGTTTCTTATATGATCTTAACTGACTTAAATGAAGACTTTGTTTTTCCTATCGTTATACTATATCTTTCTTCATACGCTGCTTATGTGACTAAAACTAGTATAACCTCGCCCTATAAATGTCTAACAAGTAATTGGAATATCTATACGTTGGTCAAGCATGCCCGTGAGTCGTACATTGTGATTTAAATGATTTTCCTCTTAAGTACTACTTAGGTTTAATTGATGACCGCCCATGTTGATGGTATTATTTGATGCTGCCTATTTAGTGAGCATTTGTTCAAACTGAGTTTATTCGGTGAAGCTAATTGTCTAAGTGATATTGGTTATAGCTGATTCCCTTGCCGGGATGATTTGGTTTCTTGGTTGTGAACTTGAATATATAGAATCGTTGCTATATTTGTCTTGTTTTTCCCCTCGTTATGCTGTTTTCTCTTTGTGCTTGGTATTACTTTCACTGGCTACTTCTTATGAGTGAGTTTTTACCATTTTTTTTATTTAAGTCTTTGTATTGATTTGCTCATCGCACTTTGCATTCGATCTTGTCTGTTTTTGTGCAGGTTGTGGCAATATATGTTGTTTCTGTCGCATTCTGGTTGTTTTTCTCAGTGGCTGCATTGCATATTTAAATTGGGACTATGGACAGAGATTCAGGAGCATTTCCCCCTGTAATGCATCGCATATTTAAATTGGGACTACGGACAGAGATCCGAGAGCTTTCGCCCTATACTGCATCACATATTTAAATTGGGACTACGGACAGAGATCCAAGAGCTTTCCCCTATATTGCATCACATATTTAAATTGGGAATACGGACAGAGATTCAAGAGCTTTCCCCTGTACTGCATCGCATATTTAAATTGGGACTACAGACGAGATTCCGGGAGCTTTCTCCCTGTACTGCATTGCATGACAAATTCTGAGTTGCGGACTGAGTTCCGGTGATTTTATCATTGAGGAGATTTGGATCGAAGGATATATATATATATATATTGAAAAGTATAGCTGAAAATCAGTTATCTCCAGGAAAAATTATGTCTGAAGGACTTCTATTTCGAAAGTATATCTGAAAAGTATTTGTCTTCCAGAAAAATGATATTTGAAAGAGCAGTATTTGGGAAAGTATATTTTGAACATCACGTATTTTGATGATATTTGAAAGATTAGTATTTGGGAAAGTATATTTTGAACATCACGTATTTTGATGATATTTGAAAGATTAGTATTTGGGAAAGTATATTTTGAACATCACATATTTTGATGATATTTGAACGAGCAGTATTTGGGAAAGTACATTTGAGCACCACGTATTTTGAAGAAACTATGTTTTAAAGATTTCTCTTTATAAAAATATATAAATATACATTCAGAGAAAGTATGTTTCAAAGAAGAAATTTCTCTATTCCGAAATGATTATATCTTTAAAGCTTTCAAAATAAACTCACGATTTAAAGGTTTTCACTCGAAGGTTTGACTAGTATTATTGAGTTTATTGGCTAAGGCCTGACGTGAATAAATTGATGCAGTGTTGAGTTTCTAGTGCTTTTATTGGGTTGTGATTCCCGCCATTTAGATTGCATTCTTTCCATTCTCTTTGCGTATTTCTATTATGCTGTCCGTTGATCGTTTTATTTAATTTTCTTTCGTATTATTTGATCGTATCATTAATTATATTGAAAATCTTTAGATAGATATTATGTTTCGGTCATTTATACATTTATGTCTTTTTTACTTATTAGACCAGTGGTGTCTTGACTAGTCCTCGTCACTACTTCACTGAGGTTAGTTTTGATACTTATTGGGCACCGATGTGGTGTGCTCATACTATACTTCTGCACATTTTTGTGTGCAGATCCAGGTTATTGTTGTTAGTAGCTGCGCAGATCATTGCTGAGGAGACTCAAGGTAACCTGTTGCTGCATTCGCAGGCTTCGGAGTCATCTTCCTGTTTTATTTCTATTCAATTGTACTTACTTATTCCTAGACAGTTGTGTTTAGATTTGATAGAAAGATTTCGTAGAGCTTATAACTTGTATTTACCGGGTTTTGGGAAATTGTCAACTCTGTAAAGATGTCTATATCGAGATTGTTATGATTCCTTTATTATTGTTGTCGTTCAGTGGAAATGTTAGGCTTACCTAGTCCCTAAGACTAGGTTCCATCACGATACTCAACGGAGGGAAATTTGGGTCGTGACTGAAAAACTAGCCCTTTGATTTAATAAGTGCATCTAGAAAATTGAAACCATATTTTCAATGTCATCCTATATGTGTATTAACTACATATCCACTTCGAAACATTGTGCATAATCCCGAATTATCCGGCCAATTGGCCAAATGGGCCATCGAACTTAGAGGATATGATATCAAATATCAACCTCGAACGACTATCAAGTCTCAAATTTTGGCAGACTTTGTGGCCGATTTTACGCCTGCCCTCGTGCCCAGAGTAGAGAAATAATTATTGTTAGAAACGGGCACATCGTCGGGGGTATGGACCCTCTTCACTGACGGTGTCTCGAATGTGAAAGGATCCAGGCTTAGTATAGTTTTAAAACTGTCCACGGGCTGCGTCATCAGAAAATCTATAAAAACATTGAAATTGACTAATAGTGAGGCCGAGTATGAGGCCATGATTGCATGTCTTGAACTAGCCAAAGGCCTAGGAGCAGAGGTTATCGAAGAAAAATGTGACTCTCTTTTGGTGGTTAACCAAGTAAATGGAAGTTTCGAGGTCCGAGACGATGGGATGCAAAGATACCTAGACAGGCTTCAAGTGACATTGCATCGCTTCAAAGAGTGGATACTGGTCCACATACCTCGAGAACAGAACAACGAGGCCGATGTAATCACAAATTTGGGTTCATTTGTTGAAGAAGATGACATAGTCCCGGGGACTATCGTACAACTATCAAAGTCGATGATCGAAGAAGGTCATTCAGAAATCAACTCAACGAGCCTATCATGAGATTGGAGGAACAAGTATGTCGACTACTTAAAGCATGGGAATCTCCCCACAGACCCAAAAGCATCGAGGGCCCTCCGAGCCAAAGCACCCCGATTTTCACTCGACGAGAATGGGATACTATATAGGTGGACCTTTGACGGACCATTGGCAATATGTTTGGGACCAGGGGACACCAATTATGTGCTATGGAAAATCCACGGAGGCACTTGTGGCAACCACTCTGGTGCCAACTCCTTGGTTCGCAAGGTGGTTAGAGCAGGATATTACTAGGATAACACGGAAAAGGACACCAATGAATTTGTTCGAAGGTGTGAGAAATTCCAAAGATTTGCACCGATGGCATCAAACCGGTGAACAACTACACTCGGTCCTATCCCCGTGTCCATTCATGAAATGGGGGATAGACATCATCGCCCCCTGCCAATGACGCCAGGTAAAGCTCGGTTATTCTTTTTATGACTGACTACTTCTCAAAATGAGTAGAAGCGCAGGCCTTTGAAAAGATAAGAGAAAAACAACTCATCAACTTCATATGGGACCACATCATATGCCGATTCGGGATTCCCTCTGAGATAAAATGCGACAATGGGATGCAATTCATTGGTAGCAGAGTAACAAAGTTCCTCGAAGGTCATAAAATTAAAAGGATCCTATCAACGCCTTATCACCCAAGTGCAAACGGCCAAGCCGAGTCCACCAACAAAACTATCATTCAAAACTTAGAGAAGAGGTTAGATAATGGGAAGTGGAGAGAAGTATTTCCCGAGGTACTATGGGCGTATCAAACGACGTCGAAGTCAAGCACGGGGGAGACCCCATTTTCTTTGGTATATGGGTCTGAGGCATTGAAACCAGTCGAGGTCGGAGAGCCGAGCGTCAAATTTCAGCATGCCACTGAGGATTCGAACAACAAGTTTATGAGCACCTCTCTCGAGCTACTAGATAAAAAATGTGAGGCCGTGTTAGTTCGAATGGCCGCCCAAAAACAAAGGATCGAAAGGTACTACAACAGAAGAACAAACCTTCGATACTTCGGAGTCGGGGACTTGGTTCTAATGAAAGTCACTCTCAACACTCGAAACCCAAATGAAGGGAAGCTAGGCCCTAGTTGGGAAGGACCGTACCATGTCCTCGGAGTAGTAGGCAAAGGATCCTACAAGATTAGCACTATGGAAGGCGAGCAACTACCAACCAATTGGAATATATCGTTGCTCAAAAGCTATTATTGCTGAGGTATAACCTTCGCCCTTTTTCATTTATATTTCATACTAACTTCTTACAGGTGTTCGATTGGAAAAATCGAAGAACCCTCCAGCTCGAAGACCTTGGGTTTTAAAGCATTTATTGCACTCTTTTTCCCTTAGATCGGGTTTTATCCCAAATGGGTTTTACCGACAAGGTTTTTAATGAGGCAACATCTATATTCTACCTAAGGAAAACTCAACAAGTATTCAAGGTTTCCTTTCTATCAACCTCGAATACTGGGTGGCATCACCCTCGGAAGTTACATTTTTGAAGAAAACAAGTCATGCCAAGGAGGACCTCGATAGGAGAATGTTGTAATGGGCCAAACAGTCAAATGAACCGTGTGCATATAGAATAATCAAGCCCTCGATGGCAAAAACATGTATGCATGTATCGGTTACTCAAAGAAGCAATCTTATTATATCGAAACACTTTTGTGCCTCAAAGAAGTCTACTATTTTTACATTTAACAGCTCAAGAGCCAAATATACTCGAAATACTCGGGGACTGTCATCGACAACCAACACGTTGAGCCATCAAAAACTCAAACTTATAAGACCTCAATGAGGAAAACTCGAGCTTATAAGACCTCAATGAGGCATACTCGAACTTATAAGACCTCAATGAGGGATACTCAAACTAACAAGACCTCAATGAGGCATACGCGAACTTATAAGATCAAAAAAGGCACCCCCTCGACATTTAGGCCAAGGCCATCTCACTCGGGGACTAAAGGCTACAACTATATGAAAAGGCTACAGCCAAAATAATGTGGCTCGGAGATGTCCGACTTCCGCCATAAAACTAAAGGCCTTAAAATACTTCGAAAAACTGATTAAATCAGGCTACCTTGGCATAAGCAAAATGGGCTTCGATAAAATCAGCCCTGAATAATGTGAAGGCTTTGAAAAAATCAGCCTTCGAGAAAACCTCGCGAGGTATT
Organism: Nicotiana knightiana; assembly: GCA_005239525.1. Lineage (NCBI taxonomy): Eukaryota > Viridiplantae > Streptophyta > Magnoliopsida > Solanales > Solanaceae > Nicotiana > Nicotiana knightiana. The sequence goes on from ML371059.1 coordinate 26,223, forward strand.
CAACTATCATCGTACATCGACTTGCAATCGAGGTTCCAATCAATCGAACCATCAAAAAAGTCGAACGAATGTAAAAACATGCCAAGGCATAAGAAAACCTTTTTACAAGTCTTTAGCCAGAAAGGGGGACAATTCTAGCCATTTTGAGGTCGAATTGACCCAACCTAAAAAGAGTCTAAGGGCCGATTTTTAAGAGCCTAATGGCTGACCGGACCCTAAGTGGTCACCTATTACAAGTCTTTAGCCAGAAAGGGGGGAAATTATAGCCATTTTGAGTTCGAATTGACCCAACCTAAAAAGATCCTAAGGTCGATTTGTAAAGAGCCTAAGGGCCGATTTGTAATAGCCTAAGGGACGATTTGTAATAGCCTAAGGGCCGACATGTAAGAGCCTAAGGCCAACCTAAAGATCCTAAAGGCCAACTTAAAAGAGCCTAAGGGCCAACCGGGCCCTAAGAGGTCACCTATTATCGATCGTTCATCGAACACAAAACCTAAGGGTTATATTGTAAGTCCAATACATCGGACTAATCGTCAACAAAACCAAAACACATTCCAAAGGAAAAAGAAATACAGAAGCACAAAGATGAAACAAAATATTTCTTTATATATCAGATAATGGTACAAAAGTACATTTACAATACTCCCACAGGGAGCCCTTACAAAAAAAATATCAAAGAAGGCCTAGTCTATCATCGGGGTCGCCTGCTCGAAGGAAACTCCCAAGGGGACTTTGTCTTCATCAACCCCCTCGGGAGCATCCTCTTCCCTGGAAACCTCCTCGTCAGCCTCCACTTCATCATCCTTAACATCAGCTTCATCATCAGAGGAAAGGACGAACTTGGCATCAACCTCGTCTGCCTTAGCCTGCTCTATCTCATCGGAGGGATCGAAGCCTTTAGCATGGATCTCCTCGAGTGTTTCCCTCCGGGATCGACATCGGACATAGTCGTTGCTTCTTTTATCCCGTTCGGGGGCCCCCCTCAACTCCATCTGAGCATTAGTAGCATATTTCAAATAGATGGCTACCGTCTTATCGATTGTGGCTTGTATTTCTTTGGCTTCGGCTCGGTCTTCCTCGATGTTGAATTTGGCCTTCTTGAGGCCACCCTTAAGCTCGGCTATTCTTCCCGCTTGAACTGAATTGCTCTCTTGAGCGTTCCGGAGTTGTATCTCGAGGGCGGATACTTTTTCCAATGCATCTCTTTTGGCCGCAGCAAGGATATCCATATATTCCTTCCATTCATTGCACTCGGAGTTGACCTGGTTGACCTCACCCCGAAGGCATTCCAGCATCTCTACCTTTCGCTGCAACTGAGACATCGAAGTGTTAGCCTCTAAAGGCGGGAGAGGGAGTCCATATTTTTTCAAGACTAGTGTTACCTGCTTCTCTAGCTCGTCCTCATATTCCCGAGCTCTGGTCAACTCTGATCGAAGATGCCTCAATTCCCTTTCCTTCTTGTCACACAGGAGCCTGAGGGATTTCTCCTTGTTCAAGGACCTACCAGTTCGGCCCCACAATGGCTCAGCTCAGTCTTAAATTTGTCGAAAGTTTGCAGAAAGGAAAGTTCAATTAAACAAAAGAAGAAAGTATGAAGTTGGAAAAATTATAGAGCTATTGAAAACTTACAATTGAGCAAAGCCGTCGAGTCTCCTCAAAGGTCGAGTTTGCATCCGCTGGTTCGGCCTCATCAACCCCAGTAAAGCAACCCTAGAAGGGGTCATTTTCACTTCGGACTCCGCCTAACTCGGGCGTCTTCAGGTTCCGAGCATCGCTTATGGTATCTTCGGAGAAAGATGGAAATGGCGGTGAATGACCTGCTGTCATTGCATCGGGGAGATCACCCGAGGTGCTCTGATCGGGCAGAGGTGCTTTGAAGCTCGAACCTTCCGAGTATTTCCCAAAGTCTGTGAATCAGTTGCCAAATCAGGTGATGAAGGGCCTTAGTCCCTTTTCTCTTTTTGAACTCCTCTTTCGAGGCAAAGGGCCTTGGTTCCAGCGGGCTGAGCAGCCTCAGAAGACTTTCTAGTTCGGGTCACCAACGTCAAACCCTCAATCTCGTCTTCATCATCACTCATGGACCGGCGGACAAAGTCAGAATCCTCGTTGATAACAACATTCTTCTTGCATCCCCGAGCTGGCTTCACTTCGCTTCGGGAGTCCTCGTTCTCGAGGATATTTTCCTCTTATTATTCTTCTTTGGCTCCGGAGCCGAGGATACCTCTTCCTCCCCGAGAAGGGGCGGCCTCATCTCAGAGAAATCACTGATGCCTGTGATAATGGAATTAGGCAACATGAAGAAAAGGATTCTTCTTTTTTAAGAAGGAAATATTATAACACGTACCGTGGTGTTTCGCTTCCCACTTGCCCTTCGACAAATCCTTCCACTTGCCTTTGTCGTAAGATGAAGTGGCAGCCAGTTTGCGAGCCCAATCCTTTAGATCGAGGACCGCATTAGGCATCCACGAAACCACTTTGGAAGTAAAAGAGGAACAATTATGCAAAATTCAGCGGAAATTATGAAAAAGAAATAGAGCAAGGTATTTTACTCACGTTTTTCACACCTCCTTTTTTCGCTACCCATGATTAACGAAGGGTAGAGAGGGAGTTTTTCTACTTTAAGTGACATTATTCGGATTTGGGATTTATTTTTAGTTTTCAGAGTCGCCACCCGGATTTTTACGGTGCTCCGGGACACCGTTTTATTTTAAAATCCCAAACCGAGGAAATTTAGACTCTGTTTTAAGTTGTCTGCGCACCAGAAATTCGAGTAAGGAATTCTGTTAACCCGGGAAAAGGTGTTAGGCATTCCCGAGTTCCGTGGTTCTAGCACGGTCTCTTAACTATTAATATTTGGCCTAATTATCTAATTATTTACACCTATTGTGCTTTTACTTTTTATCCGCTTTTTAATATACATGGAATTATTTTAATACAAGTCACGGTTGACGTGCACTTGTTATTTTTTGACACGTTACAAACCACGCCACATGAAATGCACCCGCGATTTACGACATGCTTATTTAATTAATGTTTTGAGTTAGAGTCGGGGACATGAGTTGTCGCTCCCGAGTGTAGATTATACGACTGTGGCCATGACGATTAAATATGCCTATTTGAGGCGATATTCGATTATTCTCTAAGTTTTTGAGATTTTCGTCTAAAAAAAAGAGGTAGTTTTTAGCTTATGGGGTACGTAAATAAATCTTGATATTTATGGATTTATCTTGGGACAAGTCA
>ML371069.1:0-19467 GCA_005239525.1 Nicotiana knightiana
AGTGTTCATGATTGATAAAGACAACTAATCAAGCTATATAAAGTATCTGAGAAGTAAATTCACTGACGGGGGAAACCATAACCTTAGATCATTATTACAATTGTTAACACCTTAGCGTAGTTAATCTTTAGTTTTAGTAATTTAAATAACATCAAGTGACAGTTGAGTATTCTAACAGTTTTCTTGATACGTAAATTCCCTGTGGGATCGACTCTGGGCATAATACCNGCAAGCTGCCAGCCAGTCCATGCCCATGATAGCATCAAAATCCAACATCTCTAGCTCAACTAGGTCGGCTGAGGTCTGATGACCACAAACTGTCACCGTACAACCTCGGTAAACCCGTCTAGCAATAATTGATTCTCCAACCGGTGTAGATACAGTAAAAGGATCACTTAGTGTTTCAGGCACTATACCAAACTTCCCCGCGACAAATGGGGTAATACACGATAAAGTAGATCCTGGGTCTATCAAGGCATAAGAATCCTGAGAGCAAATGGTCAATATACCTGTCACAACGTCTGGTGAGGACTCCTTATCATGTCGACCTGCTAAAGCATTGCTACGATTCTGGTTACCACCTGAACTGGAACCTCTACCTCTACCTCGACCTCTACTAGCCGAAGACTGAGACTCGCGCCCTGAAGGATGCACGTGCATAGATGATCATGTTACTAAATTCGCTGGTTGTGCCATACCACCAGAATCTCTATATGGGAAATCTCGCATCATATTCCCCAGACGTCCACATGTATAACAAGCATCGGAACCGGATCAACATTGGTCCAAGTGTCCTCCACCACAGATGTCACACCGCGGCAGAAATGGCCATGTTTGCCCTGAACCTCACTGTTGCTGCAAACCCAATGCCCGAGAGCTTTCACCTGGTCCTGAGTAAGTATAGCGTTCATACCTGTAACCCTGTAACTGAGATGGCGGCGGCCTAGGTGGCCGTTCGAAGTACTGAGGCCTATAACTACCCTGAGACTGCTCCTGAGACCAGCAAACCTCATCCTCTTACGCTGTCTTGACTCAGTCCTCTCTGTACCCTGCTGCCGATGCCTACCCTTTTCTATATTCTGGGCGAATGATTGAATCCGGGAGATATCCATACTATCCTGCAATGCAGGGGTGGCACATGCCTCGGTCAATTCTGGGGCCAATCCTACTATAAACCTGTGAATTTTGTCCCGCATAGTAGCAACTACTGATGTTACATATATTGATAATGAGTCAAAACGGAGACTATATTCTCGAACACTCATATTGCCCTGCTTAATGGGTAGAAATTGATCGACCCGAGCCTGTCGGATCTCTCGCGGTAAGTACTGGTCAAGGAACGCATTCGAGAAATTCTCTCAAATAGCTGGAGGTGCATCACGTCCCCTGGACCTCTCCCATCCCTTGTACCAAAGGACTGCTATATCTCGGAGTCGAAAAGGGGCTAACTCAACTGCCTCTTTCTCTGTGGCATGCATAACCCGAAAGATCCTATGAAAATGATATATGAAATCCTGCGGGTCCTCCCTCTGATCTGTCCCTGTGAACTCCGGGGAACTCAAACCAATAAACTCTCGGACCCTTGAACTCCCAAACCCTTCAGAAGATCGTGCACTAGCGGATTCCCTAGCCTGTTGCTGGGTAGCTACCAAGTGTGTCAAAAAATGCACCGCACTCCTCAAGTCCTGGTCTGATGGAAGCGGAAGAGGAACTAGATGTGCGGTCTCCCTAGGAATCTCCTCAGGTGGTGGATGAGTCGGTAATGGCTGAGTAGGGATCTCTTCCTGGGCCTTAGATTGGCCCCATCTACTGGGGGTAACCTACTAGTCCCCTCACCTACTGTTGTATCTCTCCTCTGGCTAGCTGTAGTCTTCCTAATCACCATCATCTGTGCATGCAAATGCCAGAATGTAAGTTAACTCAAATTTCCTATAACTCAGTTCTACAACACAATTTAGATTTGAAAGAAGGGTAACCAACTCCTAAATTCCATGTAGTCCCCTACTTATATAATGTGGTGTGCCACATATCTACAAACAAGACCCTACTAGACGCGGCTGGTAGACTCCCTAGGACAGAACTGCTCTGATACCACTTTTGTCACGTCCCGAACCTTGAGAGGGGGGTGACTAAGGGACTCTGAACATATAATGTCATACTTTGGACATGAGCCACATTGCAAGACAATTTGCGAAGCAAAATATAAAATTGAATGGAAACTAACGCTGACTAAACATCAATATAAAGTTGGGTCATCAAGGTCGTCATAACTACTACAGCTGACAAACCAACAAAATATACATACAAGGCCTACAAGCCCAGCATATTGCACTAACTGACAGGATATGTCTATAAGCCTCTATTGATGGATGTACCGTGATCGGAACAAGGCCCCAACATACCAATAAACTATATACATATATATACAAGATGTACACAAAACTTCTAGACCCGACAACTCCGAAAGACGTGGAGCTTATCGATAAAGCTGAAATCGGGCAACACCTACTGAGGAGGTCTACCCGCCTGTCTGTTTGAACCTGCACACATGAAATGCAGTGTCCCCGGAGAAAGGGAGGTCAGTACAAAATAATATACCGAGTATGTAAGGCAACAGAATAACTAAAAGATGAAAATGAACTGATAATATAATGACTGAAAGTAACTGGGAGTCAAATATAATATGAAGATATGCTTACCTGCTGATACTGACTCAACTCTCTCAATATAGTAAGTAAAATACCTGTCCGGCCCTATAAGGCTCGGTATATATATAATTGCTCTGTGGTAATAGGCTCGCTCATAGGCTCTCGATTATACTAGGCGTTGTATATCGGCCAACTGGGCTCGGTCATAGGCGCTAGGCCACAGTAGGCTCGGTATATAACTTACCATCTGATCAGAGGTTGCCCAATAGGGGCCTGTCAACCGATTATAGCTCGATGGTGGTGAAAATACTGTAATACTGTATGTATGTATATATATATATATATAACACCTCTTCTCTCTTGGATGGAAGAAGACAGTACTCAATTGAATATAAAGTCCCGATAAGGGAGACTACTGTTATTTATGAGACTGAGATAATGTACATAACTTCGGGAGTATGAACTTCTCTTTATTCTTCGTCATCAAACACATGTAGTTACGAGGTCATGTCAAAATGAAGGAAGGACTTAACCTTAACATACCTGGAGTAGGAAAAAAATCCGTATGATATTCTTGAGAAGGATTGCACCGTACTCCCTTAAAATTTAAAAATCGTACGTTGCATAAGATGCTTTTAAATCCTTGTTTGAATTATTGAATATCCGTACATTACTTGTTGAAGATCACGTTGCTTCAGATTGCACCATACTTAATGTCTTTGCTAGTTTTGAATTGTTCAAAGATATGTATCTTTCTTTGAATTAAAAAGGCCTTATGTTTGAATTGGTGTGGTGCCCACTCCATGTGGTGGATTAACCACACCCCTTAATCTTTGATTTTTTGCCACATAACCCATAATGACTAACAGTCATATATTTTGGTAGTGGCTTTCTGCCACATAGGGGTGGGTTTTTTTTAGTTAATTAGGTAATATCCCGTTACCCAATAATTAACCAATTACCCACATAATTAAAAATTATCTCAAATTACTTAAAATACTACTCACTTTTAACACACTTTACGTATCCTACTATCGTGGTTATGAGGCCTTGTATGGACCTAGCCTATAAATATTGGGTATTGTAGCTTGGACCGTATTTTATCCCAAATTGACCACCTTCAACAAAAATCATTTTATTTGATTCGTTTCCCCTTTATCTTTCACAACACTTACTTATCGCTTGTTATAAATAACATAAATACTTATAATCTCAAGATAATCTCATCCCCTAGTCTACGTCAATTAATTGAAGATGAAACTTTAACATACGAAAATACGAGATGTAACAACTAGTTTCCGTTCAGTTTTATATTTTGTTCCACAAAACTAAAAGGGCGCTAGCGCTTGACTAATAACATATCAAAAGGGCCTGAAAAAACGTAATAGGCTGCTACTCTAGGCTCGCTTCGCTTCTTCAAGCTCCGCCCCTTCTTTCAAAAATCAAAAAACAGCGTTGGATATCAGGAATGAGAGGTTGCGCTAATTCCGGAACGAGGACCTCGCGTGGAATGGGTGCAACCTCGGGCTCGGGAAGGCACGGTTCTGGTTCTCTCAGAGGAGAGAAATTTCTTTGGACAGGCAGGAAAGAGAGATCGGGATGATGGAGACTTGAAGAAGTATAGTATAAATCAAATAGAAGGCTCGTTCGTAACCACGTTAGCAATCCAGAATAACTGGAAGCTTGAAACGACCGGTCAAAGGAATTGATCCCTTTAGTTCTGTTCTTCTCCTAGTTTTATAGCACACCCATGTTTAGGGATCTTTCCGACGCTCTATGGAACTCAGGATTATATCGGACCTAGACCGAGGTATTGATGGTGATTTTCTAATATCGCAAAACAGAATGTGATACGATGATATAGAATGCAATAAAAACAAAGACAAGTTCCTTCAATCAAAGAAGAATCCATGCCCAGGGCTAGTGCCAGCGCATAGTCAGAGTCTTCCCTGTGTGCCTAACATCCACTCCTTCTAGTTTGCCTTGCGACGCCTTTAACGATGAGAGAAGGCGATACCGAAGAGAATAACTCAAGGGCACTAGATACTCCATCAAATCAATTTTGTTGCGTAAGTGAGGCAGCCCCCTCGACTCGGCAACAAGAGTCGGTTATGGAATAGCCTTTTAGTCGGCTTTCTCATTCTTAAGGACTTTCTGGCCGGTAGGCTTTATAGCAGGCCAGGGGACCCTGATCATAAATGGGTTGTTTGTCCCGGTGAAAGGGACGCTCTCGTTTTAATCGCTCTGGCGCATATGTTGAATAGTTTTTTTATGCGTTCATCTATCTTTCAGGAGCAGTCGTGTGGTTTTCCCAGAGAGCCAGTCCCTGAAAAAGCCATCTCGATTGGTATCATTCAAATGCGAATATAGGCCTGATTGAAGCATAAAAGTGAAATAATAATAATGAGAGGCTTTTGTCCGTTGGCGGTCATCTTACCTGTCTCCTACTCTACGCTCTCAACTGGATCAATAGCTTTGTCCTGATTTATTGAACAGGTTTAATCCAGGAGCATACAATTTCCAACTGTAAACAATACAATGAATTGTTTAACCCATCTGAATGAAATGCAGGAATATACCCTAGACAATGGAAGAAGACTTGAACTGTGTGTTGTGTATGTCTCAGGCGACGGGCAGCCTCGTAGGCCAGCTGAAGACCAAATAAAGCAGTTCAAGCCCGCTTGAGATCTATCCAAGACTTGTCCGATGGCTAATTCCAATTCAAGTGCCACTTATCTTAACACAACTCGGGCTAATCGACTCCCAGCCTAGTCAGAATCTCTGGTTCGATCAGGACCAGGAGTCCCATTCATTCGTTTATGGGAATCATTGGTATTGGTTTCAGAGTCCACTGGCTGTCTAGAAAGCCGATTGTCAACTTGAATGTTTACACAAGAATCTCCAATCCAAGCCTCTTTTGTCAATCCGGGGCAATACGAGTGGCATAAGCTATTTCTTATAAACAGGCTTTCGAGAAGAAATTGGAGGACTACCGATTGATTGACCCCGGAAGTAAAGAATGACGGTTCGACGAGCTCTTATTCGCCTCTGGCGTACCTGTATACTCTTGTCCTGTTGGGTATAAATAGATCTCCTTATTAAACCCTTATTCAATATTTTATTTTGCATACAAACCAAAGCTTTCCTCCCTTTGCTTTGGTTGTGTTTAACCACAGTTAAACACAAAGAAAGGGTTGTTTAGCTAATAGTAATAGTTCGAGCGGGTAGCAGTCTGAAAGCGCTGCTACGCCCTTGCTTCTTGCCCGTTATTTCAAACTCAAGGAAAGCCTTGATCGATATGAGAAAGATGCGCTCAAGCGCCCAACCTAGTAAAGGGGCTTGGAAGCTGCAGTAATTCTTTGGAAAATCCCGGTTCTCTTTGTCTTCGAGCTTTCATTCCTCAATCCACTGATTCCTTCCTTCATATACCTCCCCATCAATAGATAAAGACAAATAGGAATAACCGAACCACGTCTACAAAATGCCAGTACCATGCAGCTGCTTCAAAGCCATCCATTGAAGTTGAAGTAGTTTCAGTACTTCATCGATTTTAGTTGAAGTAAACGATTGATCTCTATCGTATCAAGCATGAATCCATCTTACTAGGGGAGAATCCTAGGACTTCAAGAAAGTCAGGCGAATGGTGCCTATACCTGAAAGCACATAAGCTCGCATTCCAAGACTTTGAATGCAAACTAAATCGAAAGCTAATGGAAGGTTGGAGGACCTGGCCCACTAAATTAAAGGATAGGCGTATGGAGGAGTAGAGTTAGTTAAAGCCGGTGCAATATGAAAGAGTCCTTTAGAATTCCTTAGAATACGAATGAGATAAAAAAGGCTCTGCCGAGGCTTGAGTAGAAGAATGGTACTTGAACAGAGGGCCGTCTCCTACACTATCCCTGGCGACGATATCGTCATCGGAGATGAGTGGGTGGCTGAGCGTTATCGCGAGCTAATTTCGACTTTCTTGCTTGCTATGCGCCAGCTAGCGGAATGCTTTACCGAATGCGCCAACCAACCTCTGGTATCGGGCCTACGTGTGCCAACTCCAGGATAAACTCCAAAATTTACTACTTGAAGAGCAAAATCTTTCTCAAATTCTAGAGAGATTTCCTTATTCGAACATTGGGAAAGAAGCTTATCACTTTCTGGAGGACGCCCCTCTACTAAGAGATGCACCATGTTGATAGGAATCAGAAAAGACCTTCTTGTACACGTCCTCGAGGGATTATCTTGGAATGTTTCCCTATGGCTAATGTATGAAATTATATGTTCAGAGCCCTCAGTCGTAAGTTGGTACGCTAGTTTAAGTGAGCAACCGGGTGCCGGTCTCTCCCCCAGGTTCGGGGCGTGATAATCCTTGAGGGCCCCGTCTTTTTGCTCATTTATGACCCTTTACATGTCCCTTTTCCGAACTTTCTCCCTGATCTCAAACTCGAACTAACTGACTTTCATCCGAGACCGATGTAAACTTCCATGCTGGATTCACCGAAGCCTGAAAAACAAAACAATAAAATCATAAGGGCATGATGAAGTTAGAGAAATTTCACAAAGGGCATAAGGAAGGGGAAACTTACCTGGATTAGTGCTTGTTGTGCTTCATTGAAGAGGCTCGAAGTGCTCACTTCTTTCATCTTCGCGTGGTCCTATTTTCGGTCACTAGCAATCGAAGGTAGCTGGCCATGCCCATCGGAGCAGACTGTACCTGGGTGTCCGTAGAGATAGTAACCACGACCATTCTTTTATAGTCAGGGTCCACACTCGGAGCAGGGAACTGCCTCACCAGTTCCGGGCTCGAGCTTGGCTCGCCTGCCCCTGACGAGAGATCCTTCTCAGGATCTCCAGGTGGCCAAACCAGAAATAATCCTCCTGTGCGCTCATGTACACGCCATCAAAAAACATGTTGAGGGCCTCATCTGCACCCCGTGCCATCTCATTTTACTTCTCCTTATCGGCTTGAGCCTCGTTGAACATGGACTCTGTGTGCGACGGTGACTCCGCGATGTCAATAAACACCAGCTATTTCCTTCAGGGTAGGGACAATTTCTTGAGAAGCCGTAGCCTCAAATTTTCCTTTTGGCTCCCGAGCTGAAGAGGGATTGGCCTCTCGGTCACCTTCCCCGTAGCCGCCCGTTCCTCTTCGTCAATAGTTGACCCATGAACGACGAAATCTATTTCATCATCTTTAGGGTGATCCCTGAACTGGTAGAGGGAGTCGGGTCCGGTACCCTAGTTCGGGTACTCTTCTTGTTGCATTTCCGGACACAAATAGTATCCTTTTCTTCTCGACTTCAGTATACGGGGAGCCGAAATATTTCCTCTTTTTCTTCTTTTTCTCCTCCTGTGCAACTGCTTCGGGCTGTCCCGAACTGGAGGGTTTAGCAAGTAAGGACGTAGCCTCATCCTTGTCTAATGGATGAAGATCAGTGGTCTTGGGCAAACTTATAAATGAGAAAGCAATTAGTAGAAATAAAGGATGACAGACTCATCTTCGCGTGGTCCTCTTTTCGGTCACTAGAAATCGAAGGTAGCTGGCCTCACCCATCGGAGCAGACAGTACCTGGGTGTCCGTAGAGATAGTAAACACGACCATTCTTTTATAGTCGGGGTCCACACTCGGAGCAGGGAACTGCCTCACCAGTTCCGGGCTCGAGCTTGGCTCGCCTTCCCCCGACGAGAGATCCTTCTCAGGATCTCCAGTTGGCCAAACCAGAAATAATCCTCCTGTGCGCCCATGTCCACGCCATCAAAAAACATGTTGAGGGCCTCATCTGCACCCCGTGCCATATCATTTTACTTCTCCTTATCGGATTGAGCCTCGTTGAACATGGACTCTATGTGCGATGACGATCGAAGGTAGCTGGCCACGCCCATCGGAGCAGACAATACCTGGGTGTCCGTAGAGATAGTAAACACGACCATTATTTTATAGTCGGGGTCCACACTCGGAGCAGGGAACTGCCTCACCAGTTCCGGGCTCGAGCTTGGCTCGCCTGCCCCCGACGAGAGATCCTTCTCAGGATCTCCAGGTGGCCAAACAAAAAATAATCCTCCTGTGCACCCATGTCCACGCCATCAAAAAACATGTTGAGGGCCTCATCTGCGCCCCGTGCCATCTCTCTTTACTTCTCCTTATCGGCTTGAGCCTCGTTGAACATAGACTCTGTGTGCGAAGGCGACTCCGCGATGTCAATGACACCAGCTATTTCCTTCGGGGCAGGGACAATTTCTCGAGAAGCCGTAGCCTCAAATTTTCCTTTTGGCTCCCGAGCTGAAGAGGGATTGGCCTCTCGGTCACCTTCCCCGTAGCTGCCCGTTCCTCTTCGTCAATAGTTGACCCATGAACGACGCAATCTATTTCATCATATTCAGGGTGATCCCTGAACTGGTAGAGGGAGTCGGGTCCGGTACCCTTGTTCAGGTACTCTTCTTGTTGCATTTTCGGACACAGATAGTTATCCTTTTCTTCTCGACTTCAGCATCCGGGGAGCCGGAAGATTTCCTCTTTTTCTTCTTTTTCTCCTCCTGTGCAACTGCTTCGGGCTGTCCCGAATTGGAGGGTTTAGCAAGTGAGGAGGGATCCTCGTCCTTTTCTAATGGATGAAGATCTGTGGTCTTGGGAAAACTTATAAATGAGAAAGCAATTAGTAGAAATAACAGATGAGCATGGAGGTAGACTTGTTCGGAAAGAGCACTGACCATGGGAATGGGCCTCCCACTTGCTCTTTGATAGTTTGCACCATTCGCGCTCAAAATATGACATTTGTTTGCAAATCCCTTCGATCCACTCCTTGAAGCGAGGGATCTCATTCGGAACTTGGGCGACCACTGCAAGATGATGGGAACGGGAAATTAGAAAAAGGACAAAAGAAGTTCCACATACTTAAGAAGGAAATAAAATTACGAGTTGAGTTCCACTTCTCGGGGAAATGGTGAAATTCGGGGGGAATAGGGTCTTGTGTTTTTACCCGAACAAATATCCCCTGCCAACCTCAATCCTGATCTTCATCGATGCTCGAGAACGGATCTTTGTTTGTGTGATGGACGAGCTTTATCAACCCCCCTCGAAAAACTCAGGGACTGTAAAGATGAAACAGGTGATCGAGGGTAAATCGAGTCGCTTCGGTGTTATTGACGAAGTGGAGGAGGAGGATTACGATCCTCCAAAATGACGGGTGAATCTGCCAAGCCAGACCTTGAACCTTTTGCAGAAGCTGAGGATATAGGGTCTACCAGGGAAAGCATGAAGGGGTAGGTGTAAACACTTAGATACCCTCCACGTGAGTGGTAATGTCCTTATTGGGCCTGGGGATGACCATTTCCTTTCCCTCCCAGTTGCAATCCTCCCTAAGTATAGGGAATGTGTCCTCGATAACGGAGAATATGTACCTCCATACCCCCTCGTCTTGGTCTTGTTGACAGGTGGATTTCTTGACTTTGAAGTCGTTCTCGATGGAGAAACACCCGGGGATGAAGCTCCTCAAAGAAGGTTTCGGGGACACCTCAGGAACAGCCACCTTGGCATCCGTGACCAGGTTGGAAGTTGAAGGGACGGTCTGTTGCGGCACAAATATGGAAGTTTTCACCAACGGATTCTGGAAAATATGAAGATTTGAAGGTGAGGATGAAGGTTTGAAGAAGCAATATGAAGCTTTGAAGATGAAAATATGAAGATCTGGAAAACAATGTATGAAGGTTTGAAGAGGTTAGAAATGAGTGAAGAATTCAAGGATAAATCAAGGAGCTCTGGAATCGGAAAGTAAAAGAGTGAAAAAGGGGTTGAAGGTTTTATAGAGAAAGGGTAATCAATGCGTAACGTTTCGCGTTCGGGGACAGTCAACCGACATTTGACTTGTGTCCGAAGTCAGAACGACGTGACTGATAGGACGTGTTGCTGACCCGTCAACTTGGTTGTAGCGTACAGAAGAAGGAAACGAGGTTAATTTATGGCTTCTCATCGCTTTGATAAATCTACTCTCCGGGAAACGAGGGGAATATCTTTGTACTGATAAAATCTAGGGCAGAGTTTTTCCTGATTCCTCGATGAGGAAACAAAGGGGAAGCACGACTCGACGTGATTATAATCAACGCCCAGTAGCCCCTCGTATCGAAATTCGGGAAAATGAACGATGTATCCGAGATAGGGCACGGTGGAATAACGAACCTAGACCAAGTATAGATTTTGAACCTCGGGAAACGCGAAGAACGGATATGCATGATGAGTAGGGGCTATAATGTTCGTCCTCAACCGGATATTATGGTACGAATCTCGTCCAATATCAACTAGGGATCGACATTTACTGGAAAAAGAAGATTTTTATTTTAATTAGATTTGTACTAGGACTGAAATCGCCCCGCTATATAAAAGGAATATTTTCTTTATTTTGACACATTGTGACACGCAAATCAAAATAATAAAAGTTTATTTTTGTCTTCTAGCTATTGTTCAAAGTGCTCTTCATTTGTTCTGTTCTTTATTCGTGACCGAGCTTATACCGAAGGTACGATCGAGGACGAATTTTTTCAACCTACGACCAGGCTTGGTCTTCACATTGTGATTGGTTTAATTATTTATTTATCTTTAACCTATTTACCAATCATTCGTATTGAATTAAATCACATATCCTTTAAACCGCGTACAAATTTAATTGTTACTCATTTTTTTGGGGTAAATAGAGAGAATTATAGTTTAAAAAAAATGTTTGATTCTTCAATCAATATCGTAATATGAAACTTGGGCTGAGGGAGTATTCAATTGAACCGCCAACAACGTAGTGAACAAAAATCTCTTCATATAAAAACCGTGAATAAGAATGCTGTTGAAATATGAAGTACAAAAGATTCATGAAGTGCTGACATATCCTACTGATTTACCTTACATACTCTATTACTCAAAAATACCCATTTAGTCCAGAAAAATTCACTCACGTCAAAAAATTGGCAAACTGGATTATATTGTGACGGATGCAAAAAAAATGTTCATAGGGGAGATTTAAAATCTGAGTTGCAATCTTCAACTATACTCTTATATGGGGTAAAATTGGATTATAACGGATGGTCGAATGGTAACATGACACGTGGAATCTAAGATAGGCAAAGGGCAAGTCAGGGTACAATCAATACCGGTTACAACGAATGTAATCGATATCAAGTCAATCCCGAAAAGAGCATAGTCGACGAGAGAAGGTTAAGAGTTTGCCATCGTATATCATTCAATGAGGGAATATTCAGTAACATTAAATGAGCGACCGTTGCAGAGAGTATTTGCATTCATAGCATGTCGTTACGTGTTGTTCATCAATGACTCTTTTATTATTATTTAAGAGGAGCTTGATCCTAGGATCTTGTTTCCCTAGGTAAAGCAATAAACAGTAGGCTCAACAGCCATTGAAAAGACATGACACTTTATGCATACAAAAGCTTTATTTTACTACTTCTGCTCTCAATTTAATAACTTTATTTGCTCTTTATCATTATTTTCACTTTGCTCTCGGAGACACTGGATTCAGATCCAGGTTCGTTATCTTCTTTTATTTTAATCATTAAATCTCAATTTTAATCGTATTTTCTTATCATTTTTTGATCAAATCAATTCGCTTGTCTATAAACCACGTAACAAATTTAACTGTACCATTTTACGGGTAAATAGTTTGGCGCCCACCGTGGGCTTAGATATTTGCGTAATTGCTTTGATCCTTATGTTTATTACTAACTTGTTTTGATTCTTTCCTTAGTGGAAAAATGATGTGGCAGCTAATGATGTCAACATCAGACACAACGTTGAGGGGCACGAAGAATTTTCCCGACATGGTGACTCAATCAGTGAAAATCGCAACAAAGGAGATGAGTTTGAGATGGCCAATACCATCGGCATGTGGGGGAGACGACTCCCGATGATGCGTAGAAGGAACAAGTCATGGAAATGGTTAAAGTCCTGAGAGTACAACAGAAAGCAATTATCAAACACCTCTTAAGGCAGGATCGGGTGATGATGGAGTTAAAACAAGCATTGTTAGGCACCTCCAATAACATGAATGGAAGGGTCCCGATTCCTCCGAGTGTTCCTATAAACCAAACGGCTCGGAGGGTCGATAACAACACCCCAAGGGGTGAAGTCATTTTCGATGAAGCCAGAGTGGCTGGTAGTGAATCTGGGAATAAAAACAGGAATGATCCCTTCAAAACCGAGCTCGTGAGGTTTATGAGGGAAATGAAGGAACGAACAGATCAAAATGCATAGGAGTTTCAAGCTCGGATGGATCAAATATCGGGCGCACCACCAGTACTTAAAGGCCCAGATTTGAAAAATATACACAATTGTCGTTTAAGACAAGTGCCGCACCAGAGTTAGTTCCAAAGAGGTTCAAGATGCTAGACATACCAAAATAAGATGGGACTTCAGATCTGCAGGATCACATCATTACCTACACCACGACTATGAAAGGGAAAAATTTGACTCAACATGAGATCGAGTCTGTCTTGCGGAAGAAGTTTGGTTAACCCTCACAAAAGGGGCCCTAGCATGGTATTCTCTCTTGCCCGAGCACTCAATTGACTCTTTTGAGATGATTGCAGACTTATTCGTTACGTCCCATGCCGGAGCAAGGAAGATTGAAATTAGAAAGGGGGCGATATTCAGGATTGTGTAGGGCGAGTCTGAACTGCTACGAGAATTCGTGATCCGGTTCCAAAAAGAGAGCATGTTGTTACCGGTGGTACTAGATGAGTTAGTAGCGGCGACATTCACAAATGGTCTAAATCGGCGGAGCTCCGACGCCTCCCTAAAAGCTAATGGAAATCCTGCTCGAGTTTCAAGCAACCAGATAGGCGGATGACCATAACCATTATGAGTCAAAAATAAGGATAGAAGACGATCAACTCGGGCCCCCGATAGCAACCAAGGGACGGGATCGAGACAAAAACTAGGACAAGTTTAAAAATGACTTTGATGCGGATCAATGGTCCTCTAGAGGTCTTTTTCTTCCGTATGAAAAAATCGAAGGTCGTAGAAGCAAAGGGTTTCAGACATCGGATAAGTTCTCTCCCGATAGAAGAACCTATCGTGGCTGGAACATCATGTCGTTACAACTTTAACATCATCTTAGTAGAGTTGGTATTGACAATGAGGAATATCAAATAAGCATGGTTTCCGAAGCCAATCTGATCAGATCCTAGCCAGAGGGATCCCAGTTTATGGTGTGAATACCATAGGACTCACAACCATAAAACTGGGGACTGCTGACATCTTCGTCAGGAGGTAGCGACATTATTGAAGAATGGCCATCTCAATGAGTTTTTGGTGACCGAGTGTGGACAATGAAAATCCTTCGAAGGTAGAAGAGACTCCCCTCGGCTGACTATCAACATGATTTTTGGTGGAAATGAAGTCAATGGTGTAACTTTTTCAGCAGCAAGGAAAACAAAAGATATCGGTGATTCACAACAAGAGACTTTGGGAAGTCGTTGAAGATGATATCACTTTCACGGAGAAGGATGCTGACAGACTTCTTCTGCTATAAAACGACGTTTTGGTAATCTTTCTCAATGTTTACATTTAAAAATTAAACCTGTTTTGTTTGACCCAGGAAGCTCAGCCAACATAATACAATATAGAGTTTTGGTGTAAGAAAAATTAACTGAAAATATCATTTTGGCGACAAAACTCTTAGCTGGCTTCAACTTGACAAGCGTGACTACCCGAGTAGAGATTTTGCTGCCCACACACACCGAAGGAGTAACAAATACCACTCTATTCGAAGTGGTAGATGGCAATATGGGTTACAATGTAATCCTCAAAAGGCCGTGGATATATGAGATGAAGGCCATACCCTCAACATATCATCAGTTGTTGAAATTCCCAACCTCGGAAGGAATCAAGAATATAAGAGGAGATCAACCGGCAGTGAGGGAGATGAACGCAGTAACTATTTCCAGCAGCAAAGGGAAAGAGTCCAACAAATAGCAATTACAGGAACCGATGCCTTCTCCCTTTATGAATGAAGAGGATAGAAGCGAGGAGTCATCAGAATCCTATCAGGTTCCGAGATACTTTTAGGTACCAGAGAAGACAGATGCGACCAAGTCGGCCGCAGAGGAACTTGAGCAAGTGTCCTTGTTCGAAGAGTTTTTGGAAAGGAAGTTTCATCTGGGCACAGGGTTAAATCCCAAGCTTAGGTTAGGATTTATAAATTTTCTTAAAGCTAATGTTTACTGCTTTGCATAGTCGCACTCGGATATGATAGGTACCCTATTTGAGGTAGCAGTCCACAAGCTAAATCTGGATCCAAATTTCCCACCGGTAAGGCAGAAAAAGTGCCCGATAGCCAAGGTGAGGAACATGCTTGTTAAATAAGAGGTGACCCGTCTACTCAATATCGGTTCAATTCAGGAGGTAAAGTATCCGAAATGGTTAGCCAACGTAGTTGTAGTACCTAAAAGAATAACAAATTTAGGATGTGTGTAGACTTTAAAGATATAAATAAAGCATTCCCTAAAAACTCATTTCCATTACCAAACATTGATCAAATGATTGATACAACGGACAGATATGAGCTAATGAGTTTCCTTGATGCTTACCCCGGGTACAATCAAATTAAGATGAACTCAGAGGATTAGGAAAAAACTTCTTTTATAACAAACTTTGGCATATATTGTTATAATGTGATGCCTTTTGGGGTTAAGAATGCCGGAGCCACTTATCAAAGGCTCGTTAACAAAATGTTTGAGAATCAAAAAGGAAAAATAATGGAATTATATATTGATGACATGTTAGTCAAGTCTTTGGATGCATGAGATCATTTGAAATACCTCCAAGAGACTTTCGACATTCTGAGGAAGCTTAACATGAAGCTTAACCTTGAGAAATGTGCGTTCGGGGTTGGTTCCATTAAGTTCTTGGGGTTCCTGGTATCACAAAGAGGGATCGAGGTAAATCCCACTAAAATCAAAGATATTGAGTACATTTCGTACCAATTGACAAGTGTGAAGGAAGTATAGAGGTTGACCGGGAGGCTGGCGGCTCTAGGCAGATTCATCTCAACATCCTTAAAAAAGTTCCACCACTTCTATTCGCTTCTAAAAAAGAAGAACGATTTCGCATGGACTTCGGGATGCGAACATGCAATATTAAAGACCTAAAAAAGTCTCCGGCCTCCTGTTACTATCAAAATCGGGGGAGGACGAACTGTTGTTGATATATCTGGTGGTATCAGAGATAGCGGTAAGTGTTGTTTTAGTCCGAGAGGAAGAAGGTACGCAATTTCCTATTTATTATATTAGTAAAATATTGTTGGGAGCGGAGACTCACTATCCGCACCTCAAAGCGAGCCTTAGCTCTCGTAGCCGCCTCTCGAAAGCTTAGGCCTTATTTCCAGTGCCACCCGATAGCCATTGTGATGAATGTCCTTTCCAATTAGGACTTTTACACTAAGGAATGTCCTTCACAAGCGTGAATTTTCTGGTCATTTGGCTAAATGGCAATCGAAATTAATGAATTCGACATCGAGTACAAACTTAGGACTGCGATGAAGTCGGAAGTTTTGGCCGACTTTGTGGCCGATTCCAGCCCCGGGTTAATGCCCTTGGTTGCTAAGGAAGCGGTACTGGTGTAGGAAATGGCATCGGGAGTTTGGAACTTGTTTATGAGTGGAGCTTCCGATGTAAAAGGGTTCGGTCTTTGGATAGTTCTAATCACGCCCTTGGGGGAAACCTTGAGGCAGGCCATGAAAACTGTTCTGTTAACTAACAATGAAGTCGACTATGAGGCTTTGGTTATATGACTTGAACTAGCCTGTGGACTAGGCTCCGAGGTCATAAAGATAAAGTGTAATTCCCAGCTTGAAGTAAACCAAGTATACGGGATTTTCAACACAAAGGAAGAGCGCATGCAACAATATTTGGACAAGGCTCAAGCATTGCTTGCACGATTCAGTGAATGGTCAATCATACATATTCCAAGGGAAAAAATGTGGATGTAGATGCATTAGCTAATTTGGGGTCATCCACAGAGATGAAAGAATCTGACTCTGATAATGTCGTTTAACTTCTACATTCGGTATTGGATGAGTACGGTTACTGTAAAGTCAATTAAACCAACTAAGTCTGGGACTGGAGGAATGATTTCGTCGAGTTTCTCTGGCATGGTAAATTACCCAAAGATCTGAAGGCGTCCCGAGCACTATGAACCAAGGCAACTCGTTATTGCCTCGTAGATGGACAGTTTTATAGAAGATCATACTAAGGATCATTGGCCCGGTGTTTGTGGACCTCAGAGGCGGTCTACATGATGAGGGAAGTCCACAGACGAGTTTGTGGAAACATTCTGGTGCAGACTCGTTAGTTTTAAAGTTGAACAGGGCAGGTTACTATTCACCTTGGATGGAACATGTCTCAAAGACATTCATTTAGAAGTGTGACAAATATCAGCGTCATGCACAGTTGGTGCGCCAACCAGCAGAACTCTTGCATTCGGTGTTGTCACCATAACTATTCATGAAATGGGGGATAGACATAGTTTTTCCCTTACCACCAGGTCTCGGAAAGGTAATATTTATTTAAGTTTTAACTGATTACTTCACTAAATGGGTTGAAGCGGGTCCTTACCAAAAGATCGGTGAACACGAAGTCGTCGACCTCATATGGGACCATATAATCTTCCGATTTAGAATATCGAAGGAAATTGCTTGTGACGACGGGCCGCATTTCATAGGTTCAGAGTCACAAAAGTTTTGGAAGGATTGAAAATCAAGAGAATTATATTTTTCACCATACCATCCAAGTGAAAACGGACAAGCGAAATCAACCAATAATGTAATTATTCAGAACCTTAGAAACAAGTTAGAAGATGTTAAGGGCAAGTAGCCCGATGAGCTACCAGGTATGCTATGGGCATACCGGACAATGGCTAAGTCAAACACGGGAAAACACTTTTTTCTCTCGTGTATGGTGTGGAAGCTCTGATAGAGGTGGAAGTCGGGGAGACGACTTTAAGGTTTTCCCAAACAAACGAAGAATAAAATAATGAAGAATTGTTGGTGAGACTGGAGTTACTCAACGAACAAAAGGACTTTGCGTACGTGAGGATGACGGCTTAAAAACAAAGAATGGAAATATATTATAATCATAGGGCCAATCTCCGTTACTTCAAGGTAGGAGACTTGGTTTTGGGAAAGGTGACTCAGAGCACTCCGGATGTCAATACCGGGAAGCTGGGACCAACACGAGAAGGCCCTTACAGGGTTTCAGCTATCACCGATAAAGGTTCGTACGAGTTGGAGAATCAAGATGGAGTCAAATTACCTAGAAATTGGAACGTGGCTCACCTCAAAAGGTATTATTCCTGATGAAGCCTACCAATACTGAAAGTATGTGCTGCACTTTGGTTCGATGGCAAGCTTTGCCTTCCATTAACAAAAAAATGGATTATTTAACCGTTCACAAGTTGTTTCCACCAGTGAAGCAGCAACCCGAATGCAAGACTCCCAATGTTCGAATTCGCATACTTCGTATTCGAACACTGGGGGGATAATATTGGATGCGGCACCAAGAGTGCCACGAAAACCTGAATTACATGATTCATGCGATACTAAATTGCATAGTCTAGCATGTGATATACCTTACATTTGAGGTGCTTTAATGATAAAAATAGACTTGTTATGTGCTTAATGGAGTTTATTTTATGTGTAGGTGAATTGGAGATGGAAACGGACCTAAAGGGATGCAAATACGTTGAAAATACGCAAAAGGAGACGCCCGGGCGATAGCCGGGCGTTTGCCCCCTAAAGTCTGGCACCCCCTAGCGTTAGGGGGGCATTTGCCCCATAAGGCCTAGTACCCCCTGGTGTTAGGGGGGCGTTAGGGCCCTAACGCAAGGCCTGCCCTGGCTTTAGGGGGCGTTAGAGCCCAAACGCCCGGGTACCCCAGTTTCGCCCAAGTCCGAGTTTTGACGAGTTAAGTGTTTCCCGGTTGAAACAGAAGACTCCTACACGGTAAGGGTTCACCCTAAACCTATAAATAGACTCCTAAAACACAATTAAACGGGATTTTTCGTGAATCAAAGCAGAGAAGGAGAAAATTCCATTGAAGTGCAAGAACATCGAAGTCTACATTTAGTAATTCTTACTTTATATTCCAATTATGCAATTTCTTGTAGTTTTGTGTCTTCTAAACATGAGTAGCTAAGTTTTTAATCTAGGGTTTTGGTAGAACCCGTTGGGGATGAATTTCTTGTGATATTAATATATTTTGATTGATTATTCTCTATTTGTTCAACTACGTTCTTATTGTAGTTAATTGAATGGCCATCAATTAGCTGTGCCTATTTAGTATGTATCTACTTGAGAGAGAGTGCATATTTAGGTAATTGTTTGAACAACACCACTCCTAGAGTATAGACGAAAGTCATAACCGAGGGTTTAGAGGTTGGATTAGAGATAACGATACCTCGGGTGCAATCTAAAGTGAACTGTAATGAAATCTAGCTAGCGTAACTTGAGAGAGTGCGTCTAGTAAATTATCATAATTACTTGAGAGAGATTTATGGTAGATAGAGAGTTCATGATTGATAGAGACGATTAATCAAGCTATAAGAAGTATCCGAGAAAGAATTCACCAACGGGGGAAACCATAACCTTAGACCTTTATTATCATCGTTTACATTGAATTGTTAGTCAATTACTAGTTTATTATTTTGTTAGTAGAATTAGTTAAAATACAAATTGATATTCAAAAGTCTTGAGAAAAGTGATTAAGTGACAACTTAGTGTTTTATAGACTCAATTGATACGTTCAATTCTCTGTGGGATCGACTTTGGGCTTAATA